>JAZAYU010000159.1:842797-1053632 GCA_038501625.1 Corbicula japonica
GTTCTTGATAAAAAATATTCAGTAAGTTTTTAATTGAACACGTGGGTGACGTTTTTTATGAGACTTTAAAGCCGTAAAGTCCGGCGTTCAGTCTCTTCATAATTTCCCTTTTCCTCTATTTCACTGTATCATGAAATTTTTAACAACAAATTGGTAAATGTCGTTCTTTTAAAAACACTGACTAATGTCCACTTATGTCTGAAATCATATTATATGATATAAATACTTAAACTTTACGTTTTTCACCAACAGGTTATATATTTTTATTTCATTTAACTGAAACTATTTTGAACACCAATCAAATTATCTTTCTAGTTATTTCTTGTTTTTATTTTAAGCTACACATTTTATCAACCTTTTAACTTTGTTGATTATTCGTTTTGCACAAGTGACAGATTTCTTCTAAGATGAACATCTTAGTCTAATAGCTTTAACTGAGCATGTGGAATTGTAGTAATGCATTAAAATTAAATGAAATGCTACAAAACTTCGAAGAAATCTTCAATATAAGGTTTCTAGGTATTTTCATAATTCTCTCACGTGTATAGGCGTTTTATGATAATCTTAAGAAATGTTATATAACTTATTTTTCTGTCATTATCGACATATAAAAGAACAACAATAATTCATAATGCAGATTTGTTTGTTTTCAAAATGGTTGAACTGTACACTATACAATTAACAAATATTTAGTCTGGTTAAAGATTCTTTCTAACCATTTGTCTTTAAGCGGTAATTGTAATTATTCCTTCCTTTAAAGCAATGACCGATGAAATTTAATTTTTAATGTTTACCTCACCTGTCACATAGTGACAGGGTGAGCTTTTGTGATCACCCTTCGTCCGGCGTCCGTCGTCCGTCCGTTCACAATTGTTGTCCGCACTCAAGCGGTCTTAATTTTTATCTGATCTTTTTCAAACTTGGTCAGAATGTTTATCTCAATGATATCCAGGTCAATTTCGAAACTGGATCATGTGACCTTGAAATCTAGGTCACTAGGTCAAATTATAGAAAAAGCTTGTCCGCACTCTAGCAGTCTTAATTTTGGTGTGATCTTCTTTAAACTTGGTCAGAATGTTTATCTTAATGATATCTAGATCAAGTTCGTAACTGGGTCATGTGACCCTTAAAACTGTGTCAGTAGGTCAAAGTATAGAAAAAGCTTGTCTACACTCTAGCGGTCTTAATTTTTGTTGGATCTTCTTCAAACTTGGTCAGAATGTCTATCTCAATGATACCTAGATCAAGTTTGAAACTGGGTCATGTGACCTTGAAAACTAGGTCACTAGGTCAAATTATAGAAAAAGCTTGTTCGCACTCTAGTGTCTTAATTTTGGTCTGATCTTCACTTTCATTACCATAAGATCTTGGTTCCTTTCCTCAAATTGTCATATTGCATTATTGGTTCCAGAGTAATAGCCCCTGAAAGTGCCAAAACTAACTATTTAGACCTTGTCTGCACAGTAGCAGCTTCATTTTTTATTTGAATTTAAACAGACTTGTACAATACTTGAGTTACTATAAGATCTCGGTTCCTTTCTTGAACTGGCTAGATTCCATATTGCGTTCCAGAGTTATGGCCCTTGAAAGAGCCAAAGTTTTCTGTTCTACCTTTCATGTCTCTAAGAATCAGGTGAGCGATCTTGTTTAATAATTACAGTTAGTTAAAAATTCAAAATATAAATGTTTTATATTTGCTGTTCTTTATTTAAAGGTATGTTCCACGAAATGTAGACCAATACAGACCAGCAAGGATACCACCAAGACGCCAGTTCACAAATCAGTTTCCAGAAGATAGTGACTCGGACGATGGTCAGCAGTCGGCTCTCAAAACAAATTCGGTTCAAATTGGTCATATCAATGTAACACTTATGCAAGGAGTTCTTGTAAAACAAAAGGTAAACTATGCCATGGTTTACCTTTCTGTAAATCTGAATAAATATTCATAATAGTGTAAGCTTTAAGTGTGGAAACTGCCATTCCCATATTACGAACAATATCAATCTTTAAGTTAAATCTCGTGTTTGTGGTCGTTCGATTTGAAAGTTGCGCACAAATTAAAACAAAGCGTTATCTTTCGGTTTGCAGCATTCACGTGTAATGTTTCTTTCAATGAAACACCACTTAATCATTATCCATGGTTTATAGATTGTTAAAGGTTTGAGAAAAAAGTGAAATTAGCATATCAGGAATCGCCACACTCACAAAACACTGCCTCTCCACGCAGCGAAAAAGAAGAGAGGAAAAGAGCATGTCTTTAAAGTCTTCAAAAGGTAAAGCGCACGTACTATATGTTTACTTTTATATTTATGGAGCAATTCATAGCGTGTCTTGTTTTATTCAGGCTGATGTGTTAGTGAATGTTGTGTCACCAACAGGTAGTATAACAGAAAGTGTGGTCTCTAAATCATTTCTACAGAGTGGAGGGCGTAGTTTAAAACAGGTTTGGTTTCACATTTGTATGTGTCGTATTTATCTATCTTTACCTTATTTTCTTAATTTTAAAAAGGGGGACAAATCAGGCTGTAAATAAAAGTTAAATTATAATATATCTAATTGTTTAAATCCAAAAAGTTAGACAATTCATATTTAAATTCCTTGATATCATGTTTTAATACAAAGCTGGCATTTTAAACTCCATAAATCACCCACCAGTTTGGCCTGTAATAATTTGATTATTTTTGTTTGTGTAAATTGTGATATTCTTTTTATCAAGCCACTTATTAAGAAATGTGTTGTGGAAATCGTTGCATTTCGTACATAATAACAACAAAGCTATATACAAAAAATGTGGAAATTGTTTTATATTTAGTTGTACGAGGCCGCACTAGCTAATAATGGAGGTGATGGTACCGTGATTAGAACTGGACCGTCGGGACGACTGCAGTGTCAAGCCGTGCTTCATGTTAAGCTTCAGCCAGGCCCCCAATTCTGCCAACAGGTTACCCTTAATTCTATTCTTGTAAATGCATTGTCATTTATTTTAATTTTTTTTGAAATTCACACAATTTAACCATGCATTATTTGTCTTAGAGCGGACACCGAATTTGGTTGAAATGTCATTCTTTGAATGTGCCCGTTCCCGTTTATTTACTAAATTTGCATTAAATACGGACCAGATGTACGCTATCAATTCCTTTGTTGTTCTTATGTTATAAATTCATAGCATACACTAGACTGACTGCTTTAATAGATAAAATTTCAGACATACTTTTAAATCATGTTTATTGTTTTCATTGCAGATATTGAGCCAGGTGTTGCCAGACATTATGAATAATTGCCGTGGCTGTTCCAGTTTGGCTTTACCTCCTCTGGGTGTCGGAAGAATGTACAAATACCCAGCAGCAGATGTTGCTCAGCACATTCTTCAACAAATTTCAATGTATCAGCGCAGAGGACTGAACAATAGCCTTAGAGTAATAAGCCCATATGCATTTTATTGTTATTCCATTGAGCCCAATAGCGATAAATAGGACATTACGGTCGTTAGTCATTTCTTATAACTGATTTCTTAATAATATTTTGAACTTGTTTTAACATAGATTCCATTTGATTAATTAATTCTTTACACCCAAAAAATAATATATATTTATTTTTTATATTACTTGCAAATCGATACCTAATCTTTGACAAAGAGATAAACTAGAAGTTAGTTGTGAAGCGCTGTACCTTTCTAGTAATTAAAATGTTAATTAAAAAAGGAAGTCAAAAACTTACAGGTGACGAAAATTGAAATTTTACATATAATATTAAAAGCACACACTTTCAGATCGTCAGAAGATAAAACATTATGCAAAAATAAGAAACAATAATAAACCCTTCCGATTTAGAGCAAGTATTAGCCGTTGTTAGTGAGAATAGAATCTTCATTACCTCCAAGAGGTTGCTAATTTTTGTGCTATTTCTTTTACTTAATCTCAATTTTTCAGCAAATAACGTTGGTGATCTTCAAGGACGACCATAAAACTTACCAAGACCTTGAGGATGCCTTTACGTCTTCCAATACCAGTGGCAGGCCTAGAACGCTTTATGCACCACAATCTCGTGTTCCGAATGTAAACCAAGCTCAACGTTACGCGCCAGTTGCCAGTGTGAATGCATTCGGACAAAGAAGCAACGTTTCGAGTGCAAATGCACCTCACCAGTTTTTTCCACAACGTAGTAATAGTCTTTCTAATCTTTTGCACCTTACAAAAACATCTAGCTCTCCAACATTTCAAGGCCAAAACCAAAGAATTGGACCCAGCTATACACCAGGGGGATTACAGCAAATTCAAACTTTACCAGGATCCATAGTCTCGCCAGGTACAAGTGGCAGTTACGGAAATCAACAGGTATCGAACCAGGTACCAAGAAAACATCATTCGAAGTCGAGCTCAGCTGACCGCCACCCATCGCGGTCGGGAAGAGGCTCTCATCACAGAGGAAGGTCTGGCAATCAGGCGCGTACTCGTGACAGTGTGGAAAGAGAGTCCTCTGGTGGAAAATCACAAGAAGCTATGCATTGTACGTTTACCACAGGTTTATTAAGCTTTATTTACTTCACATAAACAAAGAAGTTTTAAACCAAACAACTTCAAAAAACAACAACGAGATATGCACATCAGGTATTGCCACGCCCAGAAAAACAAGTACATACTATGTATGTTTGCATAGATTATCCATTATGTTCATACACCGATGGCCTTCGCATTTAGTTAACGATGCCATATGTCACAAAGGGTACATACCATTGATATATGATTGTATAGATTTTGCAGTATGATCATGCACGGATGGCTATGGTATCTAGTTAACGTTGCCAAATCTCACATTTGTAAATTTCAAACGTTACTTTTATGATTTAAGTTCAATTGCTTCTCATATATCATGATAAAAGATTTTGTCTTACAGCAACAAGACATACCTCATCAAACAGTAAACGTAACAGAAAGTCACGTTTCCCAGACGACCAGCCTGCGGATGACTTGAACGTGAAGGTCATCGGTGATAACAAGGACACGTGTGTCAAGGCTAGAAACCTACTAGGAAAGGAGATCAAAATGGAATTTCTTTACGAAGAAAAGTTACAAAAGAATCAGAAGATTTCTAGTGAAACAAAACGGAAAATTATCGATGTTATTGTAAAGCATCGCATAAAATCTCTCAAAGGTCAGTTGGTGTTTTTGTGTTCTAAAAGTAACGTGGCAAAATGTATCGAGGGTAGGTATGATTCTTTCAATAATATTGCACTTTTTCCTACCATGAAAAAGTATTTTTATGCCCCCGAAGGGAGGCATATAGTAATCGCACCGTCCGTCCGTCCGTCCGTCTTTCCGTCCGTCCGTCCGTCCGTCCGAAATAATCTTGTCCTCGCTTCTCCTCCGAAACCGCTTGAGGGATTTCTTTGAAACTTCACAGGAATGTTTGTCACCAAGCCTAGTTGTGCATATCGTCAGGAATTTCTGCTTATATTATTTTTGGCTGAGTTATGGCCCTTTTAAGCAAAATCTTGTCCTTGCTTCTTCTCCCAAACCGCTTGAGGGATTTCATAGAAACTTCATAGGAGTGTTTGTAACCAAGCATAGATGTGCATATCCGAAGGAATTTCTGATCGGATTATTTTTGGCCGAGTTATGGACCTTTTTACCTAACCCTAACCCTAAACCCTAACCCTAACCCTTTTTGAAACTGCTTGAAGGATTTCATTGAAACTTCACTGGAGTGTTTGTCACCAAGCTTAGTTGTGCATATCAGAAGGAATTTCGGATCGGACTATTAATGGCGGAGTTATGGGCCTTTTTACCTAACCCTAACCCTAAGGTAAATTTTGTTAATGCAATAGAGGTTACATTTTTTGTCCGATTGTCATGAAATTTGGTATGAATATTGATATTGATGATTCCTACACAAATGATTAAAATCATATTGTTAGATTGACCAGGGGCCCCGCCCTTAGGATTTTAATTTTTTTCTCTTTAAAAATCTGTTTTTATCCTTTGATTTTCTACAGTTATCAATCAGATTTTTTCACAGCCTTTATACCATCTTAAAATTCAATCTTTCCTGAACAATT
Organism: Corbicula japonica; assembly: GCA_038501625.1. Taxonomy (NCBI): domain Eukaryota; kingdom Metazoa; phylum Mollusca; class Bivalvia; order Venerida; family Cyrenidae; genus Corbicula; species Corbicula japonica. The sequence goes on from JAZAYU010000159.1 coordinate 848,853, forward strand.
CATTCACTGGTTGTTCAATGATAAAATTTGAAAGAACAAGAAAAGTATAACACAGATGTGTTATATGTGGACGACATTTAAAAGATGTTAGATGTTGGGTGTAAGAGTTCATGCAGGTATTATCATAGCACTAACCACATTACAATGAATTTGCTCTATTTAAATTCAAGAGTATCTTTCAAAATTGTCCTTCCACGTACATGGCAATTCCTTTAGTACTTTCAGGATGAAAAATCTATACTAACTTTCTATATTCAGCATCTTGATCCCGTAAACCAGGGGGGGGGGGGGGGAATGGGAGGGGATGGGGATGAGTCACAATTATTCTGAACAACAGAAAAAAACCTACAAAAAATGGTTAATACAATCATTATTTACTTTATAGACACGAAATCGCCTTCTTGTAAAACAGAAACCCACTAGAACCGTCAATTTCAACATCAGAAACATTTGTAAACAAAGAACCATCATAATAAAGGTCACATTCACGCGTCAAAAATCAAGTCATAGGATTGCCAATATTCGTAAACAGAACACAAACTTCAATATCATCCAAGAATAACTATCTGAACAATGTCTCTTACTACACGTACACTCTTTCTATAACTGCTTACAACAATAAACTTTCAATTCGCATAATTAAAAGAAAACACCGACTCATCGATCTATTTATATAATCTATATATATACATGTATATATCTATATTTATTGTTAAGGGGAGATAATTCAATTCAATATCTATATTTATATACTCAATTATAAATAGCTTGACCTTGAACTTAACGTACATACAACATGGTTCCCGTTCATTACTCAACGATCTATAAATAAAGCCGGGCCACATGGTTCTCAGCATTCGCTAAACACCTCTATTTAAAGCCGGGCCACATATCCCTTGCGCCGGACTAATTGTACTATAGTAAAGATAATCAAGTAATAGTTACATAGTAATAATATATTATGACCCATCATTCGTCCAGAAAAATTTAGTAGCAGGGTGAAAATTACAAGTGTCAAAATCCAATATTTCTACCTGTGGGTTCAATGTTTTTACGTTTACCAGTTTATTGCTCCCGTTGCTGGACAATGACCTGATGAACTTTGCTGCTTAGATCTGTGTTATGCAATATTAAGAACTTTGCTCTGGAAGATTTTATAGGGTAAATTTTCTGAACCCTTGGAATGAATATCATGAAACTTTAGTGAACTGTTGAGTTCATGCACTTTATGTGCAGAACCCATGTTCCAACCTTGCTGGCTCAAGGTCAAGGTCGCGTGGGGTGTTTGAGGATAATTTGTGTCCGGTCCATTACTTTTCAAACCTTAGAAGGGCTTTTATGAAACTTTAGTCAAATGTTTTCCCTATGATGATGATGCACTGGTTCTATTTTGATCATAAATAACATAACAGATCAAAATGCAAACAGTTTAGATCCTGATCCTGAACTGTTGTGGTGTCTGATCTGGATCAAACCTTTTCTCATATCCATTAAAGGTGTTTCTATGGATGAAAGGGTTAATACAAAACCTGTTTTATGCCCCCAAGTTATGAGGACATATAGAATTGCACTCGTCCTTACATAATACATCCTCCAAGTCAACTCAACATCAACTATCAGGCCAAACAGAACTTGCACTGATGATCAGACTATATGTGTAGATCAAAATAACTAAAAAACTTTCCTCGACCACTTTTTCCATGATTTATTGCCCTTCCTTTGTCAGTACTCAAATTTTCCGGCATGGACTCCACATTTTTTATTTGGCTCGTGTCATTTAAACCCACTTACATGATCATGTATAGATGATCATCAAACAAAGACTTTTTCCTCCGAACATTTCCAGCTCGACTATTCAAAGAATATGTCAAGCTATTGCACTCACTCTCTCGTCAGCGCACTTTTATTTCAAAGCTTCTTTTCGGGGGCATATGTCAATTTCCAGTGACAGCTCTTGTTTCAGTTTCTGAAATGGGATATGAGGTCCAAATTAAATTGAGTTAGATTTCATTGGATCAGTTGACTTATAATATTGTTTATTTATTAATACATATAACAACATACGATTCTGTTTCCGGTATTCAACATCTCATAGCATCTATCGATGCAAAATCTCAGCAAAATCAATCCATAATCGGCAACAATATCAAAATGATGTGGTTACCCATCCAAGGTTACTTGTCCATATAACATCAAAATGCAATAATGTTTCATATTCTAAACTGAATCAACATTCGTTATGTTAGTTTTTCAAATCTGGCTGGGTGTAGTGTACACATTTTTTTTGAACTTTTTTGATGAAGGAATCTGTGTTTCATGCTCAGAGATGATGTCATATCATTTTTAAGTAACAAGTTCTTCCATTTCACGCTATAATATTTTTGTGATTTTAATAATTATGCGAGTTTCGTTATGATAATATTGGTGCACAATAATAGAGGTCAGCAATTAAACTGAAACGTGTTTAAGCAGTATTAAAAATTTCATCTCTTCGACAGGCAAGATGAATTGTTAAAAAGATAACAGACAGAAAAAAGTATGTGGCACTAACAAGAATCTGTGCATGAATGTGTTCTGGAACTGGCGGCCAAATCTGCTAAACCAGCCTTACATGTGACATAAGTGCAGCTGAGTCTTCGCCAAACACAGGGTCTCATTTTGTGAATTTATTGAGATGATCTTGTTCGATGACCGTTAACTTTTTCATCTGTCACAATCATAAATATCTTTCGCAATATGTGGTTTAATGGGTCAGAATGTTGGTCGAGACAGCCACTAAACAACATTTCATAATTTATTTATGACGTGACTATTCTGCCAATTGCTTATCATTCATTCATTCATTCATTCATTCATTCATTCATTCATTCATTCATTCATTTTATGGCCGTTAACAAGAAACAAGAGAAATATAATTTATATCAATTTATTCTAGATAAAGATGGATACATTCTGAAAGGGAACAAAGAAAATGTTAAAGATGCACATCGAGAAATCTTGCAGATTCTGCTGAACGAAAAGGGAAACCATCAAGTGAGACGTAGAAAACAAGCAGCTGTTAAAAGGGGAACTACAGAGTTCGCAAAAGTGATGTACGAGGACGAACCTGATGTTCCATCATACTGGAACATGTTTACGCCAGATGCTAGTTTAAAGGACTTACTTTCATCATTTGCGAATTTCGTCACTGGAAAGAAATATAAAAAGGTCAAGCTTCCTCAGGACAGTCGACCATATTCCGCAATAATTAAGATGATTAACGCCACTTTTGATCCATCGAAGATCGGACAAGGACAAGATGCCGCTGGTCTTGATCAGTGTAGATATTCGAAATTGTTTGTGTTAAAAATAGAAAGAATTGAGAACCCTGAACTTTTCGAGAAATTTGCAGGACAGAAACGGGCCTTCTTTAGGCGGTTGTTTTTGGCTGGCAAAGGAAATTTTCCAGAAATTTCAAAGCTTCATAATTGTAGCGGCCCAGTAAAGACCGAAGGCTTAGTGCACTCTGCACTTGATAAAGACATTCACCAGGAATTGAATGAGGTGTTTCTGTTTCATGGAACCAAGGAGGAAAATGTTAGAGTGATTTGCAATAGTGGGTTTGACCATAGGCTTGGTAGTGGAAAGGCTATGTTCGGCCCAGGAATTTATGGGGCAGAATGCTCTATGAAAGCAGACCAGTACACAGGTGAGAATCAACATACATCTTTGCCTGTCGAAATAGTTATTTGTTTGCTGGAACACTTATTTAGTTACTAGGATACTTACTTGGTTGCTTAAACACTTATTTAGCTGCTGAAACATTCACAACGTTAAGATGAAAATAACACAGGCTTCACTATCACCGTCATTTGCACACTATTGTTAAGGATAAATAAGATTTTGTACTACTTAAATTGTGTCTGTATTTAGTTACTATCAACAGTAGCGTAGCTAGGGGGCGTGAATAGTTATATGTATTCATAAACCGGGTTACATATAGTTTCATATAAGATGACATGCAAAGTTCCCTTTTCAGCTGTTATTATCATAATTATATTTTCATTTTTTAGATGACAAATCACATAGAACATCTGGACAGGGTAATGAAAAGAAGATGTTTTTGATGCGCATGTTGCTAGGAAATGCTTTTCTCTGCAGCGAGAAAAATCCTCACAAGTTTCGAAGACCACCCTGCACTAGCTGTCTTATGGATGACTGTGCAAATGCGAGCCATGCAAGAAAGTTTGGGCATTTGTTTGACTCGATCGTTGGAGATAATCAGAAACTTTTCAGAGAGTTTGTTGTATATGACAGCACTTTATGTTACCCCGAGTACCTAATCACATACGAGAGACGTAAGGCATAGTGATGTATAGATGCAAGTTGGTAACTAACCTTTTAAAAAAATAAAAAAAAGACAACATTCATATCCCTAAATACGATTAGATATATTTCAATGTTTTTGTTGTGATGCTTTTCTTGCAATTGCTGGTGCAATTAAAATAAAATGTCTTCGGGTAGAAATATCGTTTTGTTGTATGTACTATTTCTTAATGTAGCTTGCTGGGTGTTTTGGATGTATCATGGTTGACAATACGTTCAGACGGAAATATATACGAAGATTTTTAAATATGTTTTCATTATTTTCCGTTTATCTGCCAGGTTGTTTATAATTGATTATCAGGAGAAGATAGTTTATTTACTGAATGCCATAAATATGCAAACAAATGTGTTTTTACTTTTGCTTATATTAAAATACAATAAATTATTTTTATGTATATGTACAAACCAAATAATTATGCACTACATTTATTTTCGTTGTTTTTGAAAACATTACACGTTTTGCTTTTTGTATTGCTATAAGCATTTTACAATGTTTAATGCATATAAAATATTCATACTGATATACTCCTACTAAAAATATTCATACTGATATACTCCTACTAAACAGTAGGAGCATTACTTCTCACATAATATTATATCAGGATGAATTTCCTAATACTTTACATTAATTTCCTCTGACGTTATATACATGTAGCATTACAGTCTCGCTTATCTTAAAACACATTGTCTTCCCACTTAAACTTATTTTGATTGGATTGTCCATTGTTTTAAACAGATGTATCAAGATAACATAATAGCATACTTTAAATCATGTTTGATTACACTCGAGTGATGCGCGTTCAAGTACTATCATAAGAGTTGCAGTTTTAAAACATCGGCAAAACTTTTTCATGCCTTGTCTACCACGAAACAAAACGGTAGTTTCATGATTATATCATTACTTCTAAAATGATTTTACTTCCACCGTATACTGTTGAATTATTAATTTTTGCGCGGCCTATTTTTTTTCGCGCATTTGACACAAATGACATTTTCTGGCGACATGAATTCGGGCAATTCTCCAATGAAAATATTTTATGTGGTTAATATTCGCTGAGGTTTGATTACGCGCATACTGCTCAGTGTGATTTAGGCGAAAATTAAACCAGCGCAAAAAATAATTATACCACTGTGACAGTATTCTACTATATGGGAATCGAAAGAATAGCATGTTGGCATTAGCTAAGATAACTGTTTGAAGTTGTCTTATCTTGAATGTCATTTCATGCATTAAAAAAGGAAATACGTCAAACACATCGATAAAAATGTGTTTTCAAACCATTCTAAATATCTGAGATATAATTTAGTTATTACGTAAAAATTTCTTATTTATTACTATAAGCGCTTATAATACCAAAACGATTCAATAAATAGGGCGGGTATCATCCATAATAAGCGGCATTAAAAATGTGTTCGTTTGATTACCGATAACGAAAGTAATTTTTGTTGTATTAAAAATATTGGATTTTTGTCAATATTTGAAAAAAATATGATTGATAATATTATTTACTTTTTAAGCATCAGATTTTTTGCAATGTTTCGTTAATTATTTTTTTCCAGTAAAGTATAATAAAGCCAATTTGCAAAACAAATTTGTGTGTTTCATTTTTTATGAAGGAGACACAAATTGTGTTCTCGGATTTGCTATAATCTACTTTTAAAATCTGACTCATTTGTCAATGCTAACGAGATGTAAGTAAAAATGGTTAAGGGCAACCACTACATAATTGCTGACTGCTCCAGATTGACCATAATGAAAGCAAATAAAACACAGAGTTGAGAACTAATAAGAAAGATAACCAACAAAAGACAACACAAACAACGTAATCCTATTGTTGTGAGGATCATCATAGTATACTTATGTGGGTATTTAAAACAATATCTTTTGTTGCCGTTAAGTTTTTGTGAATTTATGTTAATCGAATTTTAGGTCTAGCTTAGGCTGGCTCCAGTACCTATGTTCTGTTTATATGTTCTCCTGCCACCCAAAACTATTACCAAGTAAATTAACTCTGACAACACTTTTTTCTGTTTTTAACCTTCCCTTAGCTCTCAGAACATAGGTGGTTCGACAGAAATCAGAAAAAGAAAGCAAGAACTAAAACAAATGTAAAAATAATTTTTTTTAGTATTCAAAACCATCTAGCCGAGTGCCAGTCTAGGTCTAGCTATTTTACTTTACTACTTGACTTTTCATTACTATGTAAAATGAAGATACATTAATAAAAAGTATTTGTGCAAAGTTTTATTGAACTGCACTTTTGCCATTATGTACAGAGCTTTTGATAATTTTATTTTTCAACCGATGACAGTGCAATGACGACTGAAAACGAACCTTAACAAGGGTTACGAATAATCTTCCCGAAAGATACGTCAACCATTTCTAAATGGTATGATAAAACGAAGATGTTGAGAATCTTCCAAATCGAGGGCTTTACGAAACACTGGTCTAACTCACATAAAATTATGAAAGAGATAGTCCAGTTTTAAAAGTCATCGAAGTGAAGAACCAAAGTACTTGGTTAACTTGTAAATAAATCTTAGAAAAACTACTTGAGTTTAACGCGTACGTGTGTTTAACCAATCCAATAACACTTGTATTTAGTATACGCTGTCATACGCTGTCATATTCTTTACTAAAAATAGGCTTTTCAAGAACCCATATTCCTTTGAACGATGAAGTCTTATCTAGTTTGGGGTCTTTGAAGGTTCGTACCGACAAAAGACATAATTTGAAATGTCGTAATTTAAGTTCAATTATGTAAAGAATTGAGAAGAGGGAAATGTCTAGTTTAAAATGTCTGCTGGACATCTTCGATCAGGACCCAACCGGAAGCAGTACCATAGTTGTACAGGTGAGTCTAAACTCATATTTATCATGTTAAGTGTCTTTCAAGTAAAATTGCTGAACGCATTATATAATTTTTAATATTGATATTTAATCAGTGTTGTAACAGGTAATGTAGCAATGTGAATCATGTAAATGGTACGATACTTGTACTCGTATTTGTGTAACTATCGAGTTGTGCTCAACCCGGGGATATGCGGCATGAACAGTAATATGCCCTTCCATTACTGGTCATGAACAGACTCGATCAAACTGAGCCTTCACTATTTTGATATTTGTCGTATTCGGTGGCTTTTAAGGTCCCTTTTTTATTTTTTAATGGGATAAAGTATTCGTATTCGTTTATTATGAGTGGTAAACCAAGTTTTGTTAATTGTTAAATTGCATGTACAGACATGACACCGCAAAACTAGATACACGTACATCGAAACGAGATCGTACGTAAGTATGAGCGTACAACCTTTTTTACTGCAGCTTATTACCCTGTTTTATTTAGTCATTAGGATGTTTTAATTAATTTAAAATACCGTGTATTTTTAGTTAACTTTAACTTTCTGGTTGATGCTTTGATGTTGTTTTTTAAATTCTGTTTGTGAATCCCAATTTTAATGAAAACGGAAGTAGGGTTTTCTTATCGAACTAAGTTGATTTAGTGTACAAACATCAGTTGAGCAAAGTTTCATGCCTTTTATCACAGTTTGCATTATTTCGATCTTGTTTGCCGTTACCACTCTCTACTAATAGTTATTTTTTTGGATATTCACTTTTTTCCATAATGAAATATTGAAATGATTGTTTGACATGCCTTGGAAATTTCCAAAAACTGCAGAAAAAAACGAAATTATGATTAAACACCTTTTTCAATTTCATACGTTTTGCCAGATTTGACATTATTATTGTTATTTAATATGAAACTTTAACATTCACATTTTTATGAGGAAACATCCCTTGTGTTATATACCGAGTGCCAATGAAAACGCAACAATTTATTTTTTTGGTTTTGATGTGTGTAAAAGTTAAATAAATTGGCAAAGGTATATGTGTTTTGAAATCAAAAAGTAACCAATCGATACATTTATTGTCCAGTGATTTTTTTTTAACTTACTCTCCTGCAGTAACCCCGTACAAACGCACGAAAGTTTCGTTTTGACATGTAGACATGCATGAATAACATCAAAACAAGTCCATTTGTTAACCTTTACTTACGGCTACACCAATCCCATCTTCAGTTTTCAAGTTTTACTCTATACAAATCTGAAAATGCCAAGACTATTAGACAACCGGCGACATGGGAATTTGGCAAGATCAAAGGATGTATATCTCGACGTGAAATCGCTCGTCGGATGCATTGTTCCGTCGACAATTACTCGCTTGGCCCAAAGACATCATATTCATATAAAAACACATCTATTTTTGCGAATTTATTAAACTTTTACACACATTAAAGTATTCCAAAATTTCCTATTGCGTTTACATTGGCACTCAGTATATTATATTGTTTAATTTTTTATCATTTATGTGCAGAAAGTATAAAATGTAGACAGAGAGGATGCCTAAAAATGTATATAGCATTTAGTTGACTTGAATCTCTGACGTAGTTCTTAAGAGGTCGCAAACATTGCAAATGGCGAAAAGATTCTACTTTCGCTTTGAACCAGGAAATTAGATTTCCTTGAATTTCTTGAAAACCCTAACATTATTTTGACGAATTGGAACTAAACATTATAGACCAGCATAAACTTATTTCAGGTATGATTTGCTTTGGTATATTGTTCATGAATTTCAGAGTTCTCATGCAAATGGTTTTTCTTTTGTTTTAGTATGTGCTTGGTAATTAGAACATGAATTAGACTAAACTGAGCTTGCAAACATTTACTACATCCATAGCTAAATACATTTATTTACTAAAATCTAGGTGGCAATAAGTATTTCCCCCAAAATTCATTGTTTTTGAAATTTTAGCCTGTTTTCGCCATTTGCAATGTTTGCGATACCTTAAGGAATAAAACATATGAATGAGCATAAGATTTGATAATTTGATTTTAAAAAAATATTTCGCCTTGATCGGATTTCGTTTTTCAGAATGGACGCCCGTGACATTATGTACTGAAAATGAACATATACACTAAAAAGCTAGTTGAGTTAGACACCAAACTTGGTGCAATAGTAGAACTGAATAAGTTCTTGTAAAAAATATCACGCTTGTCGACGATGTTACCAAATATGCTAATCAGTGACCTCATTCTGATTTTTTTCGAGACTGTAGGAGTAGATGAATAGGGAAGATTATGCATTATAATATCTTAAGTTTAGTTTCCTATAACAAAAAACAAGATTTAATTATATCCTTTCCGCGCCCGACCCTGTTTTCCGGACGGACGTCCGTAACGTATTTAAAATCCGACCCTGTTTTACTGGAGGACGCCTATTCTACCTTTTAATGAAATTCGGAATCTTAAACATGGTAAGAAACCCTACAAATAACTGTAAAACACGTAATCTAACGTTACGGTCTTTCTTCTGTAAAAAAGGTGGAAACTGCATATCAAGAATAGTGCGTTTAAATCCCGAATTTCAACGCCCTTTTACGTAATGGGTGAAAAATTCGGTTTATCGCAGGAAGACTGTAACGTAAAATTCCGTAAATTAATTAATCTAATTAACAGTCATTAATTTTTATGCCATTGCAAAAAATGTCATTTTTAAGGTATCACTAGGTAGATATAGGTATTTTCTAAAATAATGAATATCTGTTTTGGAGCAACTTTTTTATTTTGACAATGAAAGATGAAGAAACAGCAACACATGTAATTAGATTTTTTTCTTAAAATTGAACTTTTTAAAATTACTAATTTTCTCATCAGATTATCTAAGTCACATGTATTTAATTTCTTACTAAATAATATTTGAGAGAAAATATGCGATGCGTTCAAAGGACTAATAGTGTTAAAATACTGATCGATAATTCCGTGTGCTTCTAAATAGCCACCAAAGTAAGGACTATGATGAAAAATATATCGACCGGTTTCCGACGGAAAAACAGGGTCGGGTTTTGAAAAGCGATTTTTTTGATACGTTTAAATACGTTTCGGGCGTCCTCACGTAAAACAGGGTCGGGTTTTGGGAAGTCAAAATTTTGTCACGTTCCTTTTGTCATGGTTTCATAGTTGCTTAAAATTTGTTAATTTTGCCAGAAGAAATAATTTTATTTGATGCATATTACATTAGCTCTAATTCTAAGAGCTTGATTTCTTGCAAATATTTCTAAATCCTTTCTATTTGATTGCTGATTTTTGAGCTGAACATTTAAATCTAGGCTGGAGGTTATAAAACTAAGATTGGAAACCAGTCTCAAATCTCAAGCATCTGATTGGCTAAATGGCGACCAGTCGCCATTTCAGCCAATCAGATGCTTGAGATTTGAGACTGGTTTCCATGCTCAGTTTTATAACCTTGGGCACTATACATTGACGTTACCAATACAAGTTTTTGTTTTAAACAACTTTTATTCCTTTAAATTTATCTTTAATAGAGTTGTCTAGGTTTGAAATCTGCAACAATTCGCAGTCGAAAACTCTTGTGATTGACTTCCAATCATAATTCAAGTTTGTCTTAATTTTGCTCAACAAGTTTTTAATTATTTTATACCATTTAGTTATTGTGAATTTCAAAAGTGTAGTTTGAATAAAAATTGACTCTTGTTTTTATATATGTACGTATTTTTCTATATACATATACAATTTCATAGTGAAATAGTCTCAATAGTCTCAATTCACAATTTCATAGTGAATTTCATAGTTATATAGAAGATAGAAGGATATTTTAAAAATTTAAACTTTTTAAATATTCCAAACATTAATCTGCGAGCTTGACATATGAACAGAATCACCGGACACCTTAGTCTCAAACAAATAAATGTTTAAAGAATGTGTTTATGTGTCTTGTTTTCTTAAGACAAATTTTGCCTAGTCAGAGTTTGATATTTAAAGTTTTAGTGTTACATTATTGCACTTTGAGGCGGAGTCGGTCGTGATTTCTCTTGAGGTGCTGAACTGTGTCCAAGGTTATAAAACTGAGCATGGAAACCAGTCTCAAATCTCAAGCATCTGATTGGCTGAAATGACGACCAGTCGCCATTTCAGCCAATGAGATGCTTGAGATTTGAGACTGGTTTCCAATCTCAGCTTTATAACCTTCAGCCCAGTTTTTCTCCTAACAAACACAAACAAACACAACTATCACTACTCAAAGTTTGGGGTTATATGGGAACTAATGATTTTCGCAGAGAATGATAAGATTTATGACGGGGAAAATAAGCAGCGTTGCTCAATGTCTTTTTACATTGTTTTATACAGGGTCTTTCTAAGAGAGTACAGACTGAAGGTTTACAAAATTACCTGGAAGTGATTACAAAACAAGAGATAGAGGTTGTGTATGTTGAAATTGAAAATGGAGGGGTCGCGGTGGCAGTTCTCGAAGAACACGCTTCAAGTAAGATGTTTGAATATGAAGATAACTCAGTTTTTTACACAGTCATAGGAGATCTGGATCGAAAGTTAAACCAACTGAAATTGGAGGCCAGTCTCAAATGTTAAGTATCTGCGTGGCTGAAATTGAAACCTGTCTTCATTTCAGACAATCAGATGCTTGAGATTTGATACTTGTCTCCATGTTTAGTTTTATTATCTTGGGCCAAGATAAGATTAATAAGCTTTATTTAGAGTCGGCATGGCAGATTAACATACATAGTAACATCAGTCAAAGAGCCTTTTTATCGACGTACGATAGAAAGATTAAACAAAATTAAATATGCACGTCACTTCAAACTTACTTTGCAAACAGTATTTATTGGAAACATTTAGTTTCCTTAGGTTCTTAACAAATTTCCAAAGTCACTGAGTAAGTACTGGTTTAAGTGTCATCATAATGCCGCAATACTTTTACAATTATGTTGCTAATTGCTAAGTATTGTTTGTGTTTTTTTTACTGTTTAATCAGATTTTAATATCTCAAAAGCTAGACCACAAATACACATACATTGTATATATTGAAAAAATGATTTATTGTACTTTCAGATGAGTGTATCCGAGTATGGCAAGAGCGAGCCAGCAATAGGAAATTCGAAGGCTTAGTTCCTACTTTGAAGCTGTTGGGTAAACCAGAGGGAATATATCTGGAGTTGCCTAAAGACATAAATATCTGCGAAGAGTATCTCACCCTGTACTTTGAAAATAAGAAGTCTGGAGTGATGGAAGAGACTGTGATAGAGGCAAAACTGTCAGAATCAGCCCTCAATGTACACGCTGTTGTCCTCATCTCCTCAGAAGATGGTAAATTGCATGTTAATTGCCCAAGGATATACAACTGAGCATGGAAACCAGTATCAAATTTCAAGCATCTGATCTGGTCGCCATTTTAGCCAATCAGATGCTAGAGATTTGAGGTTGGTTTCCATGCTCAGTTCGCCATTTCAGCCAATCAGACTCTTTTGATTTGAGACTGGTTTCCAATCTCAGTTTTATTACCTTCAGCCTTTATCCCGAATACGCTTCTTGCTCTTTCATTCATATGAAAAGTGTCGTATAAATATCTACGGAGCGCCCTATTGCTAGTGAAATTATAATACTTTCAATTACTGATTGTTTGTACGTGATACCTTACGTAACGTTCTATACTACTCAAAATTTGATGGGGATCGTTTTCCGTTTTATCCCGAATTATTTTCTCTACCAAGATTCAACCGCTGTTCGGCTTCAACAGATTGTCGGCTTTTTCCTTCTTTGGCACAAAGCTGATGTAAAAAAACAACAATTTTTCAGGATCATAGCAAATATTTTATCGTTTCATACTTATGTAAGGAATAAACGCAATCTTTTAAGTGATTCTATTCAAATTTTGAGCAGTATATATTAAAATGTCTTTATTGATTTGGTTTGTTCATTTAAGCTATGAAGTCCATCGTCAGAAAGCAAGGCCACACATTCAAAGATGTACATGTGGCGCTACAACCGTACTATTCGAATATTCACGACATCATCATTAGTGCAGCCATCAACAAAAGTCAGCCATACGGTAATGTTTATTTATATGATTTTATAGTGAGTCAAATAATATTATTATCAAATTATAGTATTAATTATAATTTAGAAGTTGTATCCAGATAACATTATAGTATTCTCGAACGCATTCTCTAAATAATTCATGTTGGTTTAAGTTTTGCTCGCGCTCAGGAAAATGAGGAACTGTCAAAACCATGAAAAGAATAAAGTTGAAAGTACGACAGAATAACTGAATAAACGCTAATGAAAATCGTACAAAGACTTCTATATAAATTAATAAAAACGATAGAATAACGTTACTGTGCTCTTGAATCTAGCAGGAAACATATGGAGACATTAGTAAATATTGTGCACACTTAATCTCATGAACAGGCTTAATCAAACCGAGCCTGCAATATTTTCGTATTTGTCGTGTTCGATAGCTTTCAAAGTTCCCTTTTAGTCTATTTCATAACTGCATGTTTCGAATCTTATTTTGCTCTTTACAGAACCACCAACAATCCACAGTCCGAAATCCGAGGTTTCACAAAGAGTGGCTACTGTAATGCCTGTGCAAAGAACTGTGGATAAACAATATTCCATTGACAGGAGGCGCGAAGATGGGCAAATAAAGAAACCAACCGATATTGGTCCTGATAGATACGACACAAATGTGGAAGAAAACGAGAATTTGCTCAAGACTGCCGAAGTTTCGTCTTCAGCTGTTAAGATAGAAATGTTGGAAATATTTAACTTTTGAGACATTTAGCAGACGGATAGTTTACAAATTGAATATGTCCTTAACATACATTTTGTTCCAATTTTTACTTGTCTTAAGCCACCTGTGTAAAGCAGCAATCTTTTGTCACTTGGGTGGCTGCTTAATACAGGTGTGTCTGTACACAGAATCAGTTTAACAAGTACTTGTACAATAAATAATTATCAATTAAAATCAGTTACCTATGCGTGTTTTTCAATATACTATAAAAACATTTAACATAATTTAGATTTAACTTTAATATTACAACTCCATAAGTTCAAGTTGATTTCCGCAAAACGTGTAGTTGAAAAGATGATTGAAAAATTACTTCAATTTTAACTAAAACATCAGAAATGTTTATCTTATATCGTAGAAAGTTATAAACTTTTGTTTTTATATTGTACTGAAACATTGTCATTCGTCTAACTTTAAATTGATATGTTTTGCTGGGTTACTAAAAGTGTTAATTTCTCCTTTTAGATATAAAGCGATATTTTATTCACTGTATTTTTTTGTATATTATATCTCTGTGTGGTAAATGAAGAAATTTCCTTAAACAGACAGAAGAGCCTTATTTGCCTACTATTGGTTACAGTTCTGATGATGACGAAAATACTGAATGCTGTGGTGGTGGTGAAGATATGAAAGACACTGAAGAAGAAATTACCACATTTTCTAACTATAAACCACGGGACAGGGGCGCCTCACGCAGTGAATCTGATATGCCAGAACCACGGGACAGGGGCGCCCCAAGCAGTGAATCTGATATGCCAGAACATCAAAGGGCAAATAAACCACGGGACAGGGGCGCATCAAGCAGTGAATCTGATATGCCAGAACAACAATGGGCAGATAAACCACGGGACAGGGGCGCCCCAAGCAGTGAATCTGATATGCCAGAACAACAACGGGCAGGCAGGTGTTTTAAAAGAGAAAAGGAGCGGCTTCTTCAGGGTGCAATGGTAAACAATTAGTTCCCGAAATAATATTATAACATAATAACGTATAACATAATAAACTATATGAATTGCAACATTGTGCCAAAACGTGGTTATTTTGATAGTTGCCTTAAATTACCAAAACAAATGTATTTAAAACTGCTATTGGGAAGTAATCAGAAACAACTTAATGCTTAATTCTTTAGCAAAATGATCAAACATGTTAGAAGAAAGTCTAAAATGATAGAAATACTACATATTTTAAATAATTTAATAAGCAATTAGAAAAGAAATTGTAAATAAAGATACGGACCTCATCTTAAATCACTTTGTTAAATGGAAATTTACTTCCCAAACTATCAACCCCTTATTTGGGCATCAAACTGTGCTAAAGATAATAAAACTGAGATTGAAACCAGTCGCAAATATCAAGCATCTAATGGACCTAAATGGCAACCAGTTACAATTTCAGCGAATCGGATCCTTAAGATCTGAGAGTGGTTTCCATTTTCAGTTGTATAATCTTGTGGCCTGAATTGCTGCCACCGTATTGAATTCCGTTTTTGTTCGTCGTTTTTTTGTCTCCAATGACTGAAATACTGTGCCATGTTGTAGAATGAAGACGAAGCTTTCAAGCAAGCCATTGCAAATTCACTCCAAGATCAGAACACCAATGAAGATAGGTAATATAATTTGACTCGGACTTTTTACCATCTCAAAATTTAATCGTTTTATATAGTTAGTTTTAAGCCTCATATTTACTTTTGTTCTCTCACAAAATGACTCTACGGCTGCATAAAATGCATTGATTTACATCTTAACAGTAAGTATTAAAGTATATATATGTAAAGTATGGAACTTGCTAACTTCTCATTAAGATCAACATTTATTTCAATAAACAAAAACAGGTAGCACTCAAATTCAAATAAACAAGCATTTGAGGAAAGTAAGGGTAGTTGGAACTAATCACCCAATATTATAATAATGTAATAAGGATCATTTGTCAGAAACTGGCTGAAATTCAATTTATGCACCTGTACTGGTCTACATGAAGAGATCTTAATTGTGTATCAATCTACTCTCAACCACTTCCTATTACGTTTTATCTTGTTTTCATTGATATTTATTCATTCCTTATAAATATCATTAAATATGATTATATATTGATTACTTCTTTCACTCACGGTTTTAATGTCATCATTGTGGGTATGCGAAAAATATTACTTTACGTACTTGCTATTTAATTGTTGTTTTTTCTTTTTCTGAAACTTTAGCTTTGACTATACAGTTTAACCTTCCTTAGCATCCACATGTATTTAGCAACATCTGTCTCAAACAGCCAGTTTGAAAATGTCTTAAACTGACATTTTGTTTAATTTTTTCCTGTCTTTAACATTCACCTGTGTTAAGTAGCCCCTTGGATTATTGCTTAATACAGGTTTGACTGTATTTAAAAAAGACGACACGAATTAATTTATTTTTCTTTTTACAATTTGCTAGCAATTTTACATGTAGCATCTTACACTTTTTAATTCATTTTAATTCTTACAGACGCGTGTCCAAGACACCGAGTAGCAAAGACACGCAAACGTTTACAGAGGACAGCAAACACACCCATCAGTTAGCAGCACCAAAAACGCCATCTGTTAAAATAAATCACATAAATGTTTCACTAATGCATGGGAAAATTGCAGAACAGAAGGTAAAACGCTGTGTAATAATCTTTATTTAAAATTTTAAATAAAGGTGCACTGCAAATTGATCTCTACAATGTAAACTCGTGTTGTTTAACCCTTTCCTTCATAGATACACTGTTATTGCTACGGCAAACAGTTTAGATCCAGATCCACCGGCACTTCCCTACCGTCTGATCAGGATCTAAATTGTTCGCTTTTTGATAATTTAGGTTATTTCTGACCAAAATGCGACCAGTGCAGATCCTGACGGATGTGCCAGCTGATCTGGATCTACACTGGTCGCACATGCGTGAAAATGCGTATTTATGGAGGAATGGTTTAAACTTCATTAGGACACATGTGTGAGGCTAATCTAGTAATCTCGAATACTAGTATGTGGTTTGAGCTTTTTTATATCTATTTTACTTTATCAGCTGTGTAGAATTTTAGATTGACCCCACCACCCCTAGTCACACTGTTGAAAAGATGTTTTGTTTAAGAGAGAGAGAGAGAGAGAGAGAGAGAGAGAGAGAGAGAGAGAGAGGTAATAAGTGATGTTTTGAAATTAAAAATGTAACCTATTAATCGGGAAGAATATGGGATAATGCACCTTAAGTTATGTTTTGGCGAAAATAATTTAATTTTATTAGATTTGAAAACAAAGATTATGAGTCGTTTGTTTTAATTATAGTTGAAAACAAACATTATGGGTCGTTTAATTGAATTATACATGTATTTAAAAACAAACCTTATCCTACTTTCCTATATTTCCGTCCCTTCCTATAATCCCGTCCCCCTTGAAAAAACAACAATTAATAATAGGATGCATGGACTTATGCAACATACAATAGAGAAATCATGATACTTTCAAGTTGCCGTTGTTAAAAAATTGAATTTATTAAAATTGAGCTTAAAAATGATTAGAAAACATATTTATGCAAGAATCACTTCTCCAAAAACACACCATGTGCTAAAACTAGCATTTATTTAGATAATCTTGCAAAACTGATAAAAATGCATCAAAATATTTTTGACCCTTGTTTGTTTGCATGGTTTGAACACAACAACAAGTTTGAAATATTGAAAACAAATTCTTCACACAGGTTCTTACAGCAAAGGACGTGTTTATAGGAATGCGGCGGCCATTTATTTCACTGGCGGTGTGTGTGTCTGCTAAACGACCAAACATGCATATTTAACATGATTTTCAGATATAATGTTCCGTTTCATAGAAAAAGGAATGCTCTTTTGATCATCATGCTAATTTGACATTTATATTATCTTATTATAAAGTATTTGACAAAAATTTGGTAAGGGGGATGGAAATACAGGAATTGGAATATGAGTCGTTTATTTAAATTATATAATTATATTTATAAACAACCCTTATGAGTCGTTTGGTTTAATTAATTTTGTAAACAAACATTATGAGTCGTTTGTTTGATTATACGTGTCTGTGTTATCCAGGCTGATGTGTTAGTGAACGTTGTGTCACCGACTGGCAGTATAACGAACGGTGTGATCTCGAAATCATTTCTTCAACTCGGAGGCGATAGTTTCAAACAGGTTTAGGCTCGGCAATAATTTCTTGTGTTATGTAACACATTTTGTACATAGATATATTGTTTCTTTATTTCTTCAAGGGCCGTCTAAAGTCGGCATTGCACTGTCATCGATCAAAAAGAAATTTTAAATTATTAGAATATCTTTGAAGGCAAAATGCAGTTCAATGAAATTTTGCATACATAAAAGTTATTAATGTATCTTTATTTTACATACTTTAAGAAAAATGAGAACAGTTAAGTAAATGTCCAGTGCCCAATGTTATAAAACTGAGCATGGAAACCAGTCTCAAATCTCAAGCATCTGATTTGCTGAAATTTCGACCAGCCGCTATTTCAGCCAATCTGGTGCTTGAGATTTGAGTATTATGATCATTCATGTTACACTTTCCAAAAAAGTATAAATTGGAGGGCTATCAAAGGAATAAAAAATAAGGAAATTATTTTCTACTTGAAGTGCCAGAATGCATTGGATATAGCTGGAGGTCCAGGTACAGTGGTAAGGACGGGCGCATCAGGAGGACTGCGTTGCAAAGCCGTTCTACATGTTACTCTACAGCCAGGGGCAGAAAACTGCAATCAGGTAGGTATATAAATTGACACCCATCGCATGTACAGGGAGACATTTTAAGTCGCCTCTCGGTAAGCAAAGCGACCAACTGTAGATTGGTTATTCATCAAGCAGGCAGGGCGCTTTAGACTATTATGTTGTTCGACTTCTTTAAGAACTAACAGATGTTTTTATTAACCAAAAACGTGGATAAATTTAAATTGCCTTTTATTTTCTTGATTGTGTATTAGATCTCCAAAAACACTGGTTGCCAAATACCTTGTTGCAGCTGTATTTTATTAAATCTGTGTATCGATAAAAACTCCAAAAAGGTTTTCCTTAATTTTTAATATCGATACCTCTTTACCCCTGTTTACATTTACATTTACACTCAGAAAACACAGCCTCCCCTAGCAGCGAAATAGTAGAGAGGAAAGGAGAGCATGTTTTTATAAGAATATCAATTTCAAATATGGCACCATAATTAACGAAAAAGCGCCTTCGGGTTACCGCTTTGGAACGGTCAGTGGCAAAACAAAGCGAATAAGCTTGATAACACACCGTAAGTTGTTGCACGTTGTGAAGGCCATCAAAAAATGAAAAAATACAATATTAAAATCAGTATCACCTCTTTATCATATATTCAATATGTTTAGTTTATTGAGTAGCTGTTTATGTGACACGTATACTGAGGCTGAAAAAATTTACAAAAAATGTTTCATTTGCAGATACTGGGTAAAGTGTTGCCGGAAATATTAGATAAGTGTTTTGGCAATGGTTATTCCACGCTTGCTTTGCCTCCACTTGGTGTTGGAAGAAGAATGTACAAATACAAAGCGAACGATGTGGCACAGCAAATTCTTCAAGGAATTTCAGAATATCAGCTAGGAAAATCGGGGAAAAGTCTCAAGGTAATTAATTATGGCGCAATTTATCCCCAATATAATAAACTGGGACAAATAGATACGTGAAATATGCATATCAGGAATCGCCAAACTCAGAGAACACAGCCTCCTACCCAGACAAAAAAGTAAAAAAGTGAAATATGCATATCAGGAATGGCCACATCCAGCAGACACAGCCTCCCCACACAGCCAAAAAATGGAGAGGAAAAGAGAGCATAGTATTACAATAATCAGTTTCAAAATGGACGTCACAAACAATTAACAAAACTGAGAACCCGAACGGTTACCGCCTTGGAACGGTCAGTGGCAAACAATTTGCTAATCGTGTTAAACCAGGTTCTAGGGTGCACCAACCTCACATTTTCCCCAACAGGTTCTCATATCAACACACAATTACAAGTGGTCTTGGTAAAAAGAGAGGAAAAGGAGGTAAGAGCATGTGTTTATAGTTGTGGAGTATAATAATGATCGTTTTTGTCCAGAATAATGGTACATTCAGTATGGTAATGGTAATTTTCTTGCAAAAATATTACCTCATTTCAAGGATAAACTTCGTATTTTTAAGACACGTTTAAGGCGCCCCAAAGGCGATATGGCGATAAACTTAATTCATACATGTACTATATAAACTAACATGAATGGTTATGTTTATTATTATTACTTTTGTTATTATAGTTATAATGATTTTGATTAATATTATTATTTTTTTTTATTATTATTATTTTTGTTTTTGTTGGTGGCGTTGTTGTTGTTGTTGTTGTTGTAAAATGTCGTAAAAAGTAGTAAAACAACAGGAAACATAAAGATGTATTACCATGTCCCATTTCAGCAAATTACTGTGGTGATCTTCAATGACGATGATGAAACATACCGAGACTTTGATGATGCCTTTACCTCTTTCGCATCAGTTCAAAGGAATCATTACTTAAAGTCAAGGGCAGGTGACCGTCATTCATTTCACAAAAGTAGGCCCACCGGCCGCGGTCGAAGTGATAGCAATTCCAGACATACACATGGCAGTGCAGACCGGGATGCATCGGGAAGAAAACGCCAGGAGGGATTGCCTTGTACGTTTGTCGAAACATTATTTAGCATGAGTATCGTAAATTAATTATACAAAATTACAAACTTTTATTTTTGTTTAAACTTTACTTGGATTTTAGAAACAACAGCTTAGATTTATGTTGACTAAGCATCTTATACTGTCAACTTCCGCTAATGACTTTGTCCTACATAATGAATCAGAGTTAATGGGATTGCATGTCCTAATTAATCTTATTTACACCCTCAGATGATCGGAATCTACTGTTTCGAGTATTTGATTGTGTGATGTGCTCTGACATCCATTATCAACAAATCTATTTTCGAGATTATGATCGTACATATGTATTTAAATCAGTTGAGTTTAAGTTATCGAATCAATTTACTTTGGGAGCATATTTTATTTTTGTGGTGTAAGGTGGCTTTCAAAGTTCATTTTTGATCTTTTCCTGATACATAAAGTTACTGATTTTTGTACATATGTTTATAATGTTTTAAGTGTACTTTTGTGTTTTTAATAACTAATTTCACTATTTTACAAATTGGTAGTAAATAACAACATACATTATATGTAAAAACAGGCAAATGGCTGTAAGAGTTATTTTGAAAAACAACAACCACAAAACAACAACTTTCAGTATATTAAGTCGACGACATCCAAGTTACTTTCTCTAACAGATGTTATTTTATTTCAATTTATGTATCATTAATTAACTAACAGTTTATTTACCATATAAATTTGAAATAATGTGAATAAAATGATATTACAGATTTCGATATTTATTTATACTGGGTTAGACATGGACTTTATTTTATTTATATATCATTTCTAAATGACATTTTATTTACCATATAAATCTGAAATAATGTGTATAAGATGATATTACAGATATCAGTTCCTATTTATACTGGGTTAGACAACCAGGTAAACATTTATTTAAAAAAAATAAAATGCCATCAAGCCAAAATAAACAGTTTTACTGGACTAAAGATGGCACATATTTGAGAAAGAAATGGAAATAATAAAATCGCCCAAAACTGGCAGCAAAACATTTAAAATAATTTTTCAATTTTCAAGCCTTTTAAACAGCAGTCATTGGAAAAAACAAGTTAAATACTTAAGTAAGTTCTCTATATTTATGTGTTTTCTGTAATTCAATGTCTCAGGATTTTGTTCGACCAAAACAGATGTTTAATTAAAAAGTTACTTTTTGTAAGAATTATTGATAATCTTTTCAGTAAATGTCCAATATATTGTCAGTCAATGCAGGTGAGATTTAAATGTATATGGTCAAGGTAACTGAAACATTAAAAAGCGATGATATAATATAATAGTATATAAATCAAATTGGTTTAAATTATTTTACTAATTTAATGCATTTTTGTTATCGGACAATTGTTGCAATGATTGTCTTTCAAACATTTAGAACTTTTTTGTCAAAATACAGTGTAAAGATTTTGTGAATAGTATGTCAGCTATATTATTGTAGCTATTTTATAATCAAACAACGTGCATACAATGAAACTCATCCCCCAAGAAAAAATGATAACCATGTAACATTTAGTAAATACTTTGTCATATAGTTTATATCACAATCTGATCATGTTAGATAACATTCTGTCATTGGTTGTGTTGTTGGTTGTTGTGGTGATCTACTCCAAACCACTATAAATTAAAATATGTATAAAAATTACCATGGCAACTACAGAACTAGTAATTATGTAGCATCTCATGGTATTGTTCATAAGCTTAATCATTATTAATATGAACATAGTATCCGGGTAGTATTGGCACTTTGTATTGGGTATAACAACTTTCACCCTAAATGATTGCGTTACTTTTTATGTCTTCGTAATGACTTAGTTATAACAAAAAGTCTCTTGAATTTCAAAAGCAACACTTTTATGTATGATTTATCAATTTAAAGACTAGGAAGAGATTGTAAAAACAGTTACTTGTTAACATATTAGTGCCCTTTACTGTTTGTTTCATTTCTGTTGTCAAGTTTACCAAGTTACTGTTTAGAATTTCATTTTGTAAAAAGAGTAACTTGATTTATATTTCTTTCATAGGTAATAGAAATACTGTATTCTTGTAAATGTCACATATATACACCAATTTATTTGAACATTAATATTTTTCAAAGCCTCCGTGGTTTCCCAAAAAAATGCTGATTTTAGATAACAAGACGTCCTTTAAAAATTAGATTGGAGTACTCGAGACTATACAAGGTTTATGATTATGGACAAAACTCATTTTAACAAGAATTGCCTTTTGGACCATTTCCCCAAGGAGTGCCATATTTTATTGTTTATTTAAATGTCGAAGTAGGATTGATAGTTTATGTTTGTATGCATTAATAGTTGAAAACTAGAAGCAAGTTTTTATCCTTTAAATTTTCCTGGTAGGGATAGGAATTATTTCAACATGTTAAATTAACAACCCTTCTTTGTACCGCAAGAAAGGATTGTTTCAAAATAAGTTGTTTGTGATTTTATTTTCATATTTATTCATTTTGCAGATAATGATAAAGACATTCTGAAAGGACTCATCGAGAAAACTGCTAAAGCAGCAAGCCAAAAAATCCCGCGATTTCTGCTAGGAGAAAATGTTGATCATGAAACGAGACGTAAAAAGCGAGAAGATGTCAAAAGGGGAACGAAGGATTTCGCAGAATTGATGTACGAGAAGGAACCTGTTGTACCGGCATACTGGAGCATGTATAAGCCACAGACTAGTTTAAAAGAGCATCTTTTATCATTGAAGGATCGTATGACTCGCAAGAAACATAAAAAATTCAGTCTTCCTCAGGACAGCCGACCTTATTCCGCCATCATTAAAATGATTAACGCAACATTTGATCAGTCGAAACTTGGACAAGGGAATGATGCCGTGGGACTAAATAAGTTTCATTATTCGAAGTTGTTTGTCTTAAAAGTTGAAAGAATCGAAAACCTCGAACTGTACGAGAAATTTGCAAGACAGATACAGATTTTCTATAGGCGCTTGTCGTCAGCAGGCGAAGGCAGATACCCCGAATTTACAGAAATTCCTGACTGTCATGGTGCAGTCAAAACCGAGCAATTTGTGAGCTCTGCCTTCGATGTAAACATTCATCCAGAGTTAAATGAAGTGTTTCTATTTCATGGAACGAAGAAGGAGAATGTTGGGGTGATATGCGACAGTGGACTTGATTTTAGACTGGCTGGCGAAAAGGCTATGTTTGGTCAAGGAATTTATGGTGCGGAATGTTCAATGAAAGCTGACCAATATGCAGGTGAAATTTAAATGGAGTATTCTCTGACAAAAAATGTTGTACGTGCAGTCAAACTTAAAATTCAAAATTTCGTAACTATTTACAATTTAAGATTTCAAAGTTTATCTGGTGCAAGACTTTATTTGAATATAAACGTTTCATTTCCCGTTTACATGCATACAATAATCTAACTGAATGATATAATTTCAGATGAAAAGACTAAAAGAACAGCTGGACAGGGTGAAGTAAAAAAGATGTTCTTAGTGCGCATGTTACTAGGAAACGCCTTTGTCTGCAAGGACCCCAATCCTCACAAGTACCGTCGCCCGCCGTGCACGAAATGTTTCAAGGATGACTGCATAAACACAAGACATGCAAACAAATTTGGCCACTTGTTCGATTCGATTATTGGAGATAATGGAAAGCTTTTCAGAGAGTTTGTGGTGTATGACAGCAATCAATGTTATCCTGAATACCTTATCACATACGAGAGACGTTAGGCTTTCAGATGCTTGTATACTTCTTTAAAAACTCGTTCTATTAACCCTTAAAAATACAATCAATAAATGTGATTGTAAACGTTAAATTTTGTAACACAGTACATATAATCCTACATAGTCAGAAACTATGAAGACATACATTTAAAATGATAGTTCCTGTAGCTTGGAGCGAACCCGCATAAGAAGTTCAGTTGCATATTTCGACAACATATTAGCGTAAAATTCTATAAACGGTATCGAAGATGTCTGCGTTAATCTCTATCGAAGACGAACAAATAAAGAAAACTGACTGTGGATAAGAAGACAGTCACGTGATATTGTTTTATATAAGCAAAAATGATCTTATTGCATGTATGACCGAGTTGAATATATTTCCAGTGAGAAATATTCATGAAAGGGACATGAAGATAATTAATAAATAAAACTGTTTGCTGATAATTTAATTATCACTTGACTGTCACATGACTGTCTTATTATAATTTACATTCTATATAGTCTGGTACTGAATAAAACAACATATTGAGAAACTAAGGTAAAATTAATCGATCTTTCAGGCGTCTATCAATTTAAAACATATCTCATTTGAATTCTTAAATTAATGGGATGGAGATAAGAAACCAAGGCAGTAAGTACATATGTGTTCTTCATATACAACCTGGCAGGGCAACTGTAAGCTTAGTTTAGAATCAGTAAAACTAAATATAAAGCACATTACAATACATTTAAGCATATGGAAAAGTAATTTTCATTTTCCTTGCAATCAAGAAATAGTGTTACCTGGTGTGAAGTATAAAACTGAGATTTAGACCAGTCTCAAATCTCCTGCATCTGATTTGCTGAAATGGCGACTGGTTTCCATTCTTAGTTTTATAATCTTGGTACCTGGTGCCTGCAACTTTCTGATGGATATCCGCTTATTGAAATAATGAGACTTATTTATTTCGTTGAATATTGATCTTTTTTGCTGTATATAATAAGCTTTTTAGTCGATGTATGTTTGAGTAGTTTTAGTCTTTAACTGTTGCTATTGCTTCGTTTTGAGTTTTGTTATTTACTGACTGCCAATGAAAACGCAACACTTTGTTAAAAAAAATATTTTGATGTGTGTAAAAGTTTAAAATATTGGCAAAGGTAGATGTGTTTGAAACAATAAGATGTCGTTTATCCAAGCGAGTAATTGCTGACGCTGAACAATGCATCCGACGAGCTATTTCACGTGGAGATATCGCTCCTTTGATCATGCCCAATACCCTATGCGGCTGGTTGTCTGAAAGCCTTGGAATTATCACCTTTGTGCACAAGAAGCGCTACTTTACCTACGTTAATCCTTTTTTGTAGCCTGTTTCTGTTTCCTTTATATATCTCCTAGTTATTTTATACCTTGTTAGATTAAAACCAAATATTTTAGTACCAATGTCAAATTGTCACCTTTAACTTTCAAGTAGTCCAATGTTATTAAGCTAAACAAGAGACGATCATTGTTATAAAGCCGAATACAAATCAAAGTACAAGGTAGATAACTAGTCGTCTACTTTTTATTTATTTATTTTGTATTTTATTTTGTAATTTTAGTTTGCATACACGTTCCCTTCTGTATATTGTGCGAAAAAATCAAAAGAGAATTACGTTATCACAATCATTATTGCCTTTCGCCCATGATACCACATGAACTCGGTAAGAAAAACATTGCCGGAACCACACATGAAAAATGAAATTCAGCTTCAAAACTTGCTCTATACAACTGATCTAGTCGTGCTTTTAAAGTGCCTCAAAAGTATTATTTAGCATATTCTTTTATGATTATTTAATTATCATAGAATGTTTGATAAATAAATTTCTGCACCGACAAGCACCAGAACATTGTTTATTTGAATTATAAACTTACTAAGTGTATGTGGTGAACACAACATAGTTGTCGTGAGTAGAGCCAGTTTTTTTAAAGTTTAAATTAGCCATTTTAACTAGTTAATATGTGGTATTGTTGTTTACATATAGATGAACAAAGTATATTTTTAAATTCTTGATGTTCCAATATTATTTTTGCTTGCCTACATATACTGATTAATGTCAGTGATGCATCGAGAATGTCCTCGGTGTACATGAACGACTGTCGTGCAAACGCTGTGACCCAGCATTTTCACAGTAATTTACGCTGCATGCAAGTAACCGACATTAATTTTGTAGATACTCAGTATTTGCTTGCACCTATTAAAGTTTAAATGTTTATGACTGAACTAATGGCATACAGAATATCATAAGACATTTATTGTATGCAGACATCAAATTACTTTTTGTTTTTGTTTAGGCAGACATTGATTTTTTTGATGACTGAGGTGATGATTGAAATGATTTTACAGTGAATTACAATGAAACATGGGTTTCGTAAATCGTATCAAATAAATTGTAACACTACCAAATTCGTGTGATTACTGACCATTCAACCTGTCTGTCATAGTCAAAAATAATCTATTTTGTGCTTATTGTGCTAATTGTCAAAAACTTATTAAATTGTTTTAAGGGCTTACCACACTCCTCCCAAGCACGTTCATCTATAAAAAGAAAATTATCAAAATCTCAATAACGACAACATGCCGTTAAATGAAACTTTGCACAAATGTATGTTATTAGTGTATCTTTATTTTGCAGATGGTAAGACACGTTAGAACAGAAAAGAAAAAAAGCGAGATCTAAAAATTCCCTCAATTTCCATTTACCTTAATTCATAAAAACTAAACAACACAAAACATCATTTTAAATGCCCACATGGGTAATATGATACTGACAACAATTTATTGAGTCCTCGTGACTTACATATGTAAACTCTACAAGATATTAGTAAAAGTGTGTTTGACCTTCAATTTTCTGATCGCTTCCTGGTCGCGTAAACGGATGGCAATCACTGATTTTTCTTTAAGTAGTTGAAGGTTTTTTACAAAGTTCACAATATTTTCTTCTCAGTATCATTGCACTTACGTGGGAATTTATTATTATGTTTTGTATCGCTTAGTTTTTGTGAATTTATGTAAATAGAATTTTAAGGATTTTTTAGGTCTAGCTTTTTTCCTTTACTTTTCTAACGTGTCTTATTTTATGCAAAATAAGATACATTAGTAACACTCATTTGTGCAAAATTTAATTGAACGGCATTTTGACATTAAATAATATTTATTTCTTGAAACTAAAATTATTTCTTGAACTGCTTGGCTCATATTTACGCATACATAAATTTTATTGACTTTTTCCATAACCTTAAATTTAACATTTCTTGACCTTTTTTACCTGTTTATACAAAGGAATTTTTTTAATCTATGAATATTTGATCCAGAAAATATCACTGAACTTTGCCATAAATATTATTTAATTTTACAAAGCGTTAGTATTAACTATTTCTTGAGTGTGGCACAGGGGTATACTTTCGACAAGTTCTAGTCGAGGTGTTGGTATTATTTTTAGAAAATTAATGAGATAAGTATCTTGTTTCATTTTTTGTAGTTAACTGTTTCTTGAATAAAGCTTTATGTTTAAGAATGGAGTTATTTTTCCTTTTTTAGCTTCAAATTTGAGAAGTAACTGAATTTAAAAAAAAAATTCTATCTAAGTTCTTATGTCTAAGAACAAAGTTCTCATGTCTAAGTTCTAATGTCCAAGTTCTAATGTCTAAGTTCTAGGAACTAAGTTTTAATATCTAAGTTCTAACAACTCTATTCTAGGATCTTAGTTATTACATAGTTTTATAGCTAGTTTTCGCATGTATGGTCAAGATTCTATTGTGCGTATTTGGTGATGCGATCCATAATATATTTACTGATGACCCCAATTTGCAGCCAAGAGCAAGTCACACCATGAAGCATTTGTGCAGAATTATGCCCCTTTGTCACCTATGGAAATTGTAGCAAATAGTATTTCAATACTATATAAGACAACATATTTTCTTATATATCATGATGATCACATGCAGTATCCAACTGCTGATAACTTCATCCAGCATTAATACGCAAGCGCAAGTTTTCAGGAC
Organism: Corbicula japonica; assembly: GCA_038501625.1. Classification (NCBI taxonomy): domain Eukaryota; kingdom Metazoa; phylum Mollusca; class Bivalvia; order Venerida; family Cyrenidae; genus Corbicula; species Corbicula japonica. The sequence goes on from JAZAYU010000159.1 coordinate 877,308, forward strand.
GAATTAAGGGTCATAATATATTATTACTATGTAACTATTACTTGATGACCTTTACAACGTACAACTATTCCGACCCAAAGGAATAATGGCCCGGTTTTAAAAACAGGTTTATAGCGAATGTTGAGTACCATGTGGCCCGGCTTTATATATAGATTGTTGAGTACTAAACGGGTACCATGTTGTATGTACAACGGTACGGTATTACCCCAGGAAAACCGATTAGTAAGAGGGAAGATGTCAACGTATATTTATGTTGCTTGATTATGTGGACTTATTGTTGAATTATGTCGAAGATTATGTATGCAAAAGATTTATGTTTATATATAAACAAAATATTTGTATGACCAAGATACAATTCCATGTATGATTAGTCAGATAATTGATTGTTGTGATTTCGCGTGATAGTTTTTATCTGACCCTCTGGTTTTTCAAGATGGCGTTTAGCACGCAAAGCATGTAAGATTAGGTAGTGCAATTGGATATAGTCCTATAGGATTGTTTGCGGTAAGTTTTTGTTATATTTTAAGTTATTTGCAATGGCTTTGTTTGCATGGATTTTTTTTATAGTTTCGTTTTCTAGATCACTGTTGATCGGGAATGTGCGCCAGGTTATAAAAGAGATCGATGAGTTTTGTGTTTTCTTTTAAGCGAAATATATGCGAATTGAAAGTCTTTTGTTGTCATTAGTTCTAGAAAGAGTGTACATGTAGTAAAAGACATTGTTTCGGTAGTTATTCTTGGAGGAATAATGAAGACTGTGTATACAAATATTGGCGATTACGTGAGTTGATTTCCGATGAAAGTATCTGTTTTTAGTGACGCGATATACTCTGCGGCTAAAATTAGCTACTTTCATTATCGCTCGGGCAATCAGAATTCTTTCATATACATGTACCTGCTTTGTAAACGAACTCTTTACCTCGGAAAATCTTTAGTATAGTATCGAAAATATGAAAAAAATTGATGTTATGATCCTTACTTCCTAGCCAATGATCGGCAGAATTCAACAGAGGAATGATTAAATTTTCGATCTATACCCGATTTGGTAAGATTAGCAAACTATTCGTTGAGATGCTGATTTTTTAAGAGCTGTGTTTCGCTTTGGCTTTACAAAATGAAGGTATTGTGCGCCAGCTTATAGATGAAATTGATGAGTTTTGTGTTTTCTTTTAATCAAAATATATGCGAATTGAAAGTTTGTTGTTGTAAGCAGTTATAGAAAGAGTTTACATGTAGTAAGAGACATTGTTCAGATAGTTATTCTTGTCGGAATATTGAAGATTATGTTATGTTTACAAATATTGGCGATCAGGTGAATTGGTTTTGGCGCAATATATGATGCTTAGAACTTTGTTTACAAATGTTTTTGAAGTTGAAATTGACAGTTCTAGTGTTTTTTTCTTTTACAAGGAGAAGGTGATTTCCTTCAATAAAGTCAGTAATGATTGTATAACCCTTTTTGTAGGTCTTTTTCTGTTGTTCTGGTTAAGTTGGTTTGAGGTGGTATTGCAGTGTGACTCAAACCGCCCTGGTTTATGGGATCAACATGCTGTGTCTGAGTATAGATTGTCATCCTGAAAGAAGCAAAAAAAAATATACCATGTCCGTCGTAGGACAATTGTGAAAGGTACTGTTGAGTTTATCTAGAGAAAATTCATCGTAATGTGGTTAGTGTTATGATAAATTCAACTTCCTGGCCAACTCGTTCATGAAAATTTATGTTGTTGCCTAAATAGGGGTTTGAGTATCATTACTGAGTCCCATCTTAGGTCAGGGACATGTTCCATGTGAAGGAGCATGTTTCTTTCAATGACACTTTCCCTTAAATTCTATTTACATAAATTCACAAAAAGTTAACAACACAAACATTTGTAACATTCATTTGTGCAAAGTTTCATTGAAAGGCATTTTGCCGTTATCGATAAATCTGCAAGGAGGGATGTAGTAAATTCTTAAAATGTTACAAATTACTTTGTATTCTAAAATGAATACATATCAACATGTATAGTTCTGCCAATTCTTCATCAGATGCATCATGTTACAATAGCGACCATCTCTTCCACAGCTTTCCAGCCAGTTATCATTCACTACATGTACTGCCAACCTCTGCACGTTCAGTAAACTAATTTTAACATAAATCAATCCCAGGCCATACCATTTCCGGAATACATCATTTCAAACTTCTCCCTTCCTTGTATACAACGCGTTCCGCAACTAATACACACGCACATCCTTCGCCAATAAAAGTATCACTTAATTCTTTGCTCGTTTTAAAAACAATCCATCACCTGCATGAACTTTTACACTCTGCATCAAACTTCCTTTAAATGTCGTCCAACGGCTATAACACGTCCGTGTTATACTTTTCTTGTTTAATACATGCACGATATAAATCAGAAAACCGTGAATATAAGCATTTTTCAAAAAATGTAACAGACGCCGTTGCTAATATTGTAAACATATTGTTGAGAATGACCATTTTGACAGTTTTAATACTTCTCAGACATTTAAACTTAGATGCTCTACAGACTGTACATCTAACGATGTCATTTATATTATTAACTGCAAAAGATGTAGTAATATGCAATATGTTGGTCAAACCAATCAGCAAGTATCGAAACGCATGAATAGTCATCGTTTTGATAAAAACAATTTTATAAGCGTTAATCCGTTTTATTCGACCAATGTTGCTGCACATTTTAATACAAATCAGCATTCGTTGGACGATTTTTCGTTTATTCCTATTGATGTGGTACACGGGGAGATGGACAGGCTATGCAAAGAAACATTCCGGTGGGAATGAACACGAAAATCGTCTACGATCTTAGTCTCAATCATTCAGACGCTCTGATTTCGCAAAGGCGATCAGTGCGTTTGAAGTCATTGTTCGTTAAAAACCCAGACACTCCAAAAAAGGCGTGTAATTAGGACATTAGTATAGAACGCCGTTGTTGTCTTGTGAAAATTGTTTTTAGACTGTCGCCAGCTGGAAATCGAAAGACATATCATACGGCGACAAGCATTTTTAACTGTATTATTGCGCCCACAGGCGTGTTCAAGTAAGCTGGGTTCTGCGGTTACCACGAGATCTGTTAAAAGTTTATACAGATGTTGCAAGCACAATAGCTACCTTATGATACCTTAGAAATATTTTAGAATGAAATCATTTCAATAAGATCATATTTTTTCTATAAATTTGGGCCTTTTTGGATCAAAATTACGTCTGTAGTGAAAAACTTTGCCATACAACCATTTGTTTTTGAGTTTCTTAAGATAACTTAAAAATTCTTTGGCATAACCTAATGGCGATCTTAGAAACATTTAACAGTGAAATCACTTGGATTTAATTTTTAAAAAGTCAGTAATTTCCCATTACAAAAAGACAAAAGTGTTAAGACAATTTAGAACAGTAAAGAAAAATAAAGCTTGAAAATCCCTAAAATTTTATTTGCGATCAAACACAAAAACGAAGCATCGCAAAACAAAAATAGTTCAGATGCCCACATGATCAAAATGATACTGACAATATCCAAGATTTTTTAAAAGAACTTTTAATTATACAGAGATAAATCAACAATTTCTTGTCATCCATTAATTAACGGCCCAAAACAAACTTTTACAAATACCTCTTACTGTGTACATGTGATAGACAAGGTGATCTTAGATTTTGTTATAAGTAACTCATTATTCAGGAAGGCATTTAAATTGATGTTTAGTGTTGCTTTGTTTTTGTGTTTGGCTGCAGAATGTATGGATTGTTTTAGGTCAAACTATTTTTCTTTACTGCTCTAACTTTTCTAGACGTAAAAATAATACATACTTAATAAGATTTATTGCTGCATTTTCCCGTTAGTGAGATTTTGATATTCTTCCCTTTTTATCGATAACCGTACAATGACAACTGCCATTACATACAACGTGGCAGTCTAAAACCATTATCACGAAGAGGCAGCATCGGCGTACCATATATTTGCATTTATTTATATAAAATGGGCTAGGAAAGTACTAAACGGCCTTTGTTTTATAAACCATATACCTGATTTTGTAGCTCGATATCATATTACCTTAATTTCACTTTTCCCAGTGTGGGAGAAAAACGGTTAAAGCACTGTTAACAAATTTCATTAGAAATCGCGATTGATTTTGGATTTGTCTACCATACAAAAGCGCCACCTGTCGGTCAGACGTTTTATATAGCGATGTCTCTAGACGTTCGTCAGAGCAGTGTGACACTGATCAATGACAGATGATCTAGACTACTACGATCTGAAATAATGTTTTATGTAAATTTATGTAAGCAAGATCACTATTATGATGGTAAAATATTGTTAGTTTCTTTTTCCAATTTTCTCTTCTTCTATGTAGAAACTGTTGGTATCATTTAGATCCAATGTTTTATTTTATCATATTGTGGATTTGCTTTGAACCATCGGTCCTTTTGATTGTCCAATTTGTCTAGTTATATTAACATTTTTATCATTTTACAGACACAGTATATAATTTGCAATAAATTAAGTAAAATGCTTTTTATTGACGTTTTTAAATATTAAAGTTTCTATATTTATTCGAAATTGTATATATTGGGTTTGTATGGTGAAAAACTAGGAATTAATATACTGCTGTGATATCTTTGTGTTTCGCGGGACAGGTTTTCGCGCTTGAGATATAATCGCGCATTTTTGAGCAATTTTATATTTCTATAATAACATGATTAGATGGTGCATTTTTTATGTAATGTAAATTTGCGCAATTACAATGCGCATAACTTTGTCCCATGCGAGATATCATGTTACCACGGCGGTGTTGTATTGTATAATGTATAAATTTACATAAATTAATATACGTACTTTCCGCTATTTTGTGGCAGCGTTAAGGTGGCGTTAACGCGCCGTTTTGACGACGTCACGCCTTTACCGTTGTTATTATTCCCTGATGAAGATTCCACTGAATCGAAACATTGGAAATATATCAACAAAATTATTTCGTGTTTGTGCAATTTTTTCCCCAAATATATAATATAATAATATAATATTTCTCAATTCTTTCATAACTTCTAAAGTACATTACTTCAAAATTTGCGCGAATGTATCTCACCACTGATTATATTTTCCAATTACATTCACCTGAAGAAGAGTCAAATAAACTCGAAACGCGTAGTGAAATATTGGAGTTTGTCTTCCTTTATTTGTTTATATTTGAATTTACGAGGAAGATAAGAAGTATCAATAGTGATCCTCCATGATGGAAAAGGAAATACGTGAAATTAAGAAAATGGCAGACTTTCAAATGAGGAAAGCTACCCACATTCAATTTCTGGAAAACTGTGTGGCAGAGTCGCTTATACCAAAAGGATTAAGATTAAATCTGCAGGTACAAGTAGGCAGTAACAAGCGCTTACAGCATATAATTGATAGAGTTTTAGAAAAAACTTCGCTAGAAATATGCCGGATGGTAAAAGAAGAACATGTTGCCCAACTCCATGAATCCAAGCAAAAAATGATGGAATTGGAAAACAGACTCAGATCGCATTTGCCTAATGAAGGACAATTTAATGAAATAACAGCTGGCATATTTAAATCAACAGAAGAAAAAAAGAATACAATCGAAGCTAGACAACAGAAGAAAATTTCAATACTGAAGAGAGAGAGGAATGAAACTTTTAAAGATCTACAAGATATTCCAGCAAGGCCACAAAATCAAAAGCAACATGAAAACAAGGAAACATCAACTATAAACAAGAAAAATGACAAATCAAAAACAACAGAAAAAGTAACACGGAAACAAAATAACTTTAAGAATCAAGATAAAATGATTGCACACGATAATGAGAAAAACAATCAGCAAAAAACCAACACACAACAAAACCAAAAAAACTTCAAGACCCTGGGCAGCACACAAGTAAACAACAAGACATATGCAGAGGCTGTGAAACAGGGGAGCTGCAGAACAACAATTCTACAAAATACAATAAAAACACTGATATCATGTCTCCAAGAGCTCCAAAAAACAGACGGTTCATCAGAATTGGAAACAGAAAGAAATGGAAAAGGCACAAGCGGATTCGGCAGGAGATCGAACAAGGAAAGAAAACAGTATTAAATCTCTCAAGCCGTAAATTAACAGAAACTGAATTTAGACTTTTAGGAAAAGGTTTGTCATTCTGTCCAAAACTAAAATCTCATGATAAAATAAAAATAGCCGAAGATATATTTAGATTTAGCCGTCGTTTACGTCTTAAAGAATTCTTTTTTGAAAATGTTGATAATAATACTCAAAGTAATTCCCAAAATATTTCTCAACAAAATTCAAATTTGGCCAATGATTTTAAAGATATGCCTTTTTTCAATAAGAAACAGTCCATTTTCACTCCAAAAAGTGGAAGGGATCATTATTTGGATTTCTACATCGAGGCTATAACACAAGAAATTCTTAATTCTCTTCCTAAAAAAAGAAAATATACTAATATTACTAAAGAAGAATTAGAATGTTTAAATAACTTGTCTAAAAGTGAAGACATTATTATCAAAAAAGCAGATAAATCAGCTTCTATAGTAATTATGAACAGATGTGACTATGAAAAAGAAATTCATAGGCAACTTGCAAATGATAATTATTATGAGCAACTTAATTGTGACTTTTCAGATAAAGTAGAGGAAAATGTTCGATTATGTATTGATGAAATCAAAATGACCAATGACTTTGTTGATCAAGAATTTGATATCTTTCCTGAAAAAATTAGAACTCCGCAATTCTACATTCTGCCTAAAATCCATAAAAAGCATAATAAAGAATTACCTATTGGATTCCCAGGTAGACCCATTATATCAGCATGTAATTCATGGACAGAAAACATTTCAAAATATTTAGATTACCATTTACAGCCATTAATGCAAGCTCTACCTTCATATGTTAAAGACACTAGTGATTTTATTCATAAACTTAAAACTCTTAAGCTAACAGATAAAAAAACTTATTTGGTCACTTTGGATGTAAGTTCATTGTATACCAATATCCCTCATGCTGAGGGTATTGAAGCATGCAGACATTTTTTGGAAACTAGTTGTTACAATGGCAGACTTTCAACTGATAATATATGTAAACTTGTCAATTTAGTATTACACAACAACTTCTTTCAATTCAATGGTATTAATTTTCTTCAAAAAATGGGTACAGCCATGGGCAGCCCAATGGCACCATGCTATGCGTCTTTATTTATGGGTAAACTGGAACAGATGTTTTTGGATGGATGTAAATATAAACCAGATGCATGGCTTAGATTTTTGGATGACATTTTTATGATTTGGACTTACTCTTTAGAGGATTTGTATAAATTTATTGAATCACTTAATGCTTTTCATCCAAATATAAAGTTTACTTACAATATCTCAGAATCTCATGTAACATTTTTAGATGTTGATGTGTATATTGATGAGAAAAACAACATCAGTACCAGTGTTCATGTAAAACCAACAAATATTCATCAGTATGTACATTACACTTCTAGTCATCCTATGTCATGTAAAAATAGTATTCCTTTCAGCCAGGCCAAACGTTACAGGCGTATTTGCTCTGATAACAACCAGTTCATGGAGTCACTTGATGAGTTATACAAGTATTTTGTTGCCAGGAACTATCCCAAGCCAATTATTGAGACTGCTTTTGAGCATTTCAAAACTATGTCCCAAACTGAAGCTCTGCAACCCACTGTTCAAAGTGTTAACAAAAATATTATACCTTTTGTTGTAGAATACAATCCGTCTTTGCCAAATATTGGTTTTATAATCAACAAGTACTGGGATTTATTAAAACTATCTAATAATCCTGCAGTTAGAGAACTACATAAATACAAGCCCGTCATGGCTTTCAAACGCCCAAAGAACATTAAGGACATTCTTGTAAAAACTACTTTTCAACCTCAGAACAATGTTAAATATACATCTGTTAAATGTAACCGTCCTAGATGTTCTCACTGCTCTAACATCATTGAAAGTGATAGTTTCACTAGCTCTCAGTATCATACAGAATTTAAATTAAATCATAATACCGATTGTACAAGTTCAGATGTAATTTATTTAATAACTTGTAAAAAATGCAATATGCAATATGTTGGCCAGACCAGTCAAAAAGTGTCTAAGCGTATGAACAATCACCGTTTTGATATCAATAGCTATATAGATCCTGCATTTTCTACACTGGTTGCTTCCCATTTCAACCAAAATAATCACAGTCTAAATGACTTTAGTTTCATGTGTATTGATAAAGTTCATAATAATATGGAGAGACTTATGAAGGAAACTTACTGGATTCATAAATTGGGAACAGTTTTTCCACAGGGTCTAAATTCTAAAATATTGTATGGCTTATCATGAAAAGGTTTAACGGTGCTGATTATGTAGGTAATTAAGGGTGTTTTTTATCTACCAGTAATTTCCTTTTATTAAGTCTCTACAATTATTTACAATATAGATGAAATTATGAATTTATTATCTGCCTTACATTTTATAAAAATTATTTATGTACAGTTGTTACTGGAATCCATTGTACATTGTGCTTTGTATGCATTTTTTTTCTACCAGTGACTGTTGAATCTATAAGATCCTGTACTTATTACATAAATTTAATGTATTTCCTATTTTTATCAACATTATATTATTTTTGGCGAAAGGAATCCTGTGATTTTATATATGTTTCCTTTATTTTAATTTTTTTATTATTGCTTGTGCCAAATAATGTGCAACTTCTTTTTGCGCCAAAGTTGACGTCGTTTATATTGCTATGTGACGTCTTTTTTACGCCAAATGGTGACGTTTATTTAGTATATAAAATTACATCATTTTTTACGCCAAAATAAGACATTGTTTGTAAGAGATGTTGATACAATAACATTCACCTGAAGAAGAGTCAAATAAACTCGAAACGCGTAGTGAAATATTGGAGTTTGTCTTCCTTTATTTGTTTATATACCACTGATTATAGCAGCGCGTAATTCTCAAATAACTCTGACAGGTTACGTGTCATAGTTTTGCCTCTTAAACATAACTAGCTGGTAACGGTAGATTATGGGTCTACAAAACTGAACGTTTCGAAGTTTACGAATTATCCAAAACAATCACAACAAGCACGGTTGTTAATGTTAAAGAACATTTTATTTTGTTATTATAAATATATTTCGTTTTAATTAACTTTATTTTAATTAATTGACATAATACTCTGAAATTAACATTTTTATGTACATGTATTTCAATTTTTTATCGTCGATACCTTCAAACATGTTTTATTGCTAATTTTGAATCAGGATCAAATTGACAATTGTTTCTAATTGAGTACAGAGTATGGTTCTGCCATCTCTTATCTAATCAATACATTTTGACTTATTTTTTAACATCTGAACTACCATTAATAGATTGACACGAGATTTTCAAGCATTTATCGCGCCAGATCTTGGCAAATAAATTTGTCCCGATTTCAGTTTAAACCATAAACTCTCATAATCCAGATGATTTATTGGAAGTTTTGATGCTATAGATGACAGAATAAAATAAACGGTAAATGCTTATGCACAAGAGAACAAATTAAGACCTTTGTCGTATTTCATGTCCCCGTGAAATGTATGAGCATTTATTTATTTATTTATCTACGAAGGGAGTTGTTGGTAGTACTGTACGCAGTTAAAACTATGATAAAAAATACCGTGCAAGGTAATATTATATTTCGCGTGGATTTAACTTTCACGTATTTCGCTATAGGAAAAGTTCGCGGAATCAAACACCAGCGATTTCAAACCATTAAATATCTAATCTTATGATAAAAACACAACTAAACACAAAATTATGCCATAGCTCAATTTTCATTTGCGCTTTCTATGCGAAATGTCATCTCCGCGAAAGATAATGATACCTCAGTAAACGACTTGTTTACCAATTTGAATTTGTGTTAAATATAAACTAATAACATAATCGACAATAGAAAGCACAAACTATATCACTACTTCCTATTACTGCCTATGAACAGTCTCAATCAAACCAAACTGACAAATGTACGAGGTTATTAAAAACAGATTGGTCGGCACTTATCTTAGACATATTTATAAAAGATACATATAGGAGAAATCAACAAAAGATAGCAAATTTATTCATATTATTATTTTAAATACAAAAATAAAACTACACCTGCAGAAATATAAAATAATTTAAAATGCATAAAAATTATAAAAATGTAATGCAAATAACGATATGATATTTAAAACACTAAAATCAATCTCACATTTTCACAACATTTATTGCAACAAAAAATAATCCAACAAACTTAAAAATACTAATTGAAGTTTAAAATAATGAGATTTATCGAGTTGTTTTTATAAGCGATAAATAGTGATCAACGTCGGCGAAGTGTGAAAAATAATCTGTATTGTTTTTGTTTGAACTACCTGGACTTATTTTTCGCCTGTGACATATTTTGGTGTGTTTAATTTTGACCTTTTAATTAGAATGGCCAATTAGGCCAATTATTAACCAAGGCCAAAATATCCCAAGTTGCGGTATCATTAAAGAAGCTGGTAAGTGTTAGGGCTGTGAAAAGTCTCCCCGTACTTCAATTGAGAGTAGTTATCCGTTTATATTACCTCCTTTGGTGGTTATATGCTAATTTCAGACCATGTAGAATGTCAATAATTATTGGGGTATACGGATTTGTCTGTCTCTTGCATGGTTAGCTAAACGCTGCCGCCATATTCGTAAGTCTTTGTGATTTTCTTTACATTTAACATATCACTGTAGGTGTTGAATGCAGTGTGGCGGCTGAAAAACGTCCCCAGTACTTCATTGAAGTAAAATTATGAGTTTTAAATACCTCCCTTGATATGAATATGCAAAATTCAAACCATGCAGAATGTCAGGCCTTGTGAGTAATTGCATATATGCATATTTGAACTATCCGATCGGGGGAATACGGATGATGTGTACTGTATCTGTCTTTTGCATGGTTGGCTAGGCGCTGCTGCCGTATTTGTATGGCTCTGGGGATATCCTGACATTATACAATATATTGACATTTGTCTTGTTCCTTTTTCATCTTTGCAACAGAACGACACAATTTTAATTGTTCAACTAGTCCTTTAATTTCCAATAAGCTAAAACGATTTCTTTCTTGTATTGCATATTTAAGGGCTTACCACACTCCACCCAAGCACGTTCATCGATAAAAAGAAAATTATCAAAATCTCAATATTGGCAAAATGTCGTTCAATGAAACTTTGCACAAATGAATGTTACTAATGTATCTTTATTTTGAATACAGTAAGACACGTTAGAAAAGTAAAGAAGACAAGCTAGACCTAAAAATTCCTTAACATTCTATTCACATAAATTCACAAATACTAAGCAATAAAAACATAATTTTCAATTTCCAAGTGAGTGTAATTATACTGACAAGAGAATGTTGTGTACTTTGTAAAGAACGTGCAACTACCAATACAGAAATTTGTGATTGTCATCCGTTTACGCGACCAGGAAGCGAGCAGGAAATTGAAGGTCAAACACACTTTTACTAATATCTCGTAAAGTTTCCATATGTAAGTCACGAGGACATAAGAAATTGTTGTCAGTATCATATTACTCATGTGGGCATTTAAAATCATGTTTCGTGTTGTTAAATTTTTGGGAATTTATGTAAATAGAATTCAGGGAATTGTTAGATTTCGCTATTTTTCTTTACTGTTCGAACGTGTCTTACCATATGCAAAATAAAGATACATTACTAACATGCATTTGCGCAAAGTTTCATTAAACGGCATGTTGTCGTTATTGAGATTTTGATAATTTTCTTTTTATCGATGAACGTGCTTTGGAGGAGTGTGGTTAGCCCATTTATAGCGAACGACCGAAACTTGCATTCCTCGTGGGAATACTTAATTACCATTTTGAGTGTTGCATGCAAGAATATCATAGCTACATTGCGGCAAAGAATGAGTGCAACACTGGATTTCTTACTTTAAAGAGAAACACTCGACTACAGCACTGATAATTTCATTGTAATAAACACGTAATTTTCAATATAATTTCTTTCTTCTATCTACATATTTTAAAAGATCGCAGATTGCAAATGATTGTAGCTTCCAAAAGATTTTTAAACACTGCTATGATATTGGTCTACAAAATTATACAAACCTTATGCATACATAGAGTAGGACTGCGGAGTGAATAAATAGGATATCGATATCATGTTTACATAGAAATTACCCATAATCGCTTGAAATCTAAACTATTCAGAACACTCAGTAAATAAATCGCTTATTTAAAACTTTAACCGATTATATCTGGATTTTTAAAACAAAGGTATGTAATAAATACAAGTTTTGATGTTTAGAAGCTTTACAAACAAAAACAAACAATTCGTAGACAGTTATAGCAATTTTTGAAAAACGAAAACGAAAGCATTTTGCTTTATGTATAGTAATTAGGTTAGAAATTGAAGATTTATTTTTAACATGTGTAATGAAACCAACTAATATCCAAAATTTGTAATTTATTTTAGTAAAGTGTGCTCAGCAAAAAGCAGAAAGTTGATAGATGTGTAAACAAATCTCTACGTGTTAAGACTGACGGGACTTATTCATATTATCATATTTTCAATGTTGTATTACTGACACAGTTTCAGCTATCCGAGATTTTTGACAGATACAAAAAAAACAAACAAACTAAAGATGATTATAAGATACCGGTAGTGTATGTGTGTTAAAATTCAATGTGTGGGCTGTTTTCTTTGTTTGATCATTAATAACCGGTTTATAGAAAACAATGGAAGTATGTGGTAAAAGAGCAGACTTGGTGTTAGAACCATGTGAGCTATGCTTGATCGAAGGTTTGTCAACACAGGCAGAAGGATTATGTAACGAATGCGATGAACACATGTGTAATAAATGCTTTCAACATCATGTAAAGGCAAAGTCTTGTAGAAACCATGTGTTGCGTCAGCTTGGACAGAGTGTGATGCAAGGAAAACGCAAACAGTACGTACTGAAAAATGTAAAACACATGTGAAAGAAAACGTTAAGTATTTTTGCCGTAGACACGACGTTGTTACATGTGGCGACTGTAATGTGACTTATCACCACGGATGCAAAATGGAGTTCATAAGTAATTTAGCAAATCAATTTGAAAATAGTTCCGAGTTTAAAGATATAATAAAAAAATAGTGAAGCTGGAGACCGAACAAAAAGAAAATAAAACACAATTAGACATCAACCGCCAAGAAAATAAAGCACGTTTGGACATAGCACTAGCAGAAATAAGCAAGTTCCGAAAAGACATTAACAAACACCTTGATACAGTGGAGAAAGAGTTAATTTCTGAAGCAAACAAAATAATAAAACAAAACGACGATATAATCGACGAGGTAGAAAAGATGCTTTCCGTAGCCGAACAGGACATTGGTGATATCAGGAACAATCTCGATACAAATATAATTCAGGGTGACACACTCTTTATTCGTACGAAAGAATACAAACCTAAACTTAACAAAGTTGACGAAAGTATTTCGTTAATACAAACAAAGAATATACTTAGAGTGTTGAAATTCGAACAAGAGAAACAGCTCGCGGATATAGTAAAGTCTGGTGTAAAGCTTGGATGCTTTAGAAGAGATATTGTTGGGGAGAAAGAACCAACTGTAATTCAGAAGACCAAGAAGCCCATCGAGACCGTGAAACCCGTAACGACAATTGTGCCTGCTGACAAACAAGCTGAAGCGAAACAAAGTTATCCTATTACAGGTAGCATATACTTACAGAAATTAGAAACGCAAAGGTTTGAAACACGAAATATCAGGGTGGCTATATCACGTGACTTTTTGGATGTCGTGCACACACAAAATCACTCGCTTCAGGTAGGTTTTTGCTTATTTTTCAGTAATTTCTGGACCGATTTCGATTAGATAAAGAGCACCGTACTCCTTATAAAAAGCATTTTCATCGATATTTAACCTCCATTATCAATCAGCTGCCGTTTTCTCAAACATTCAAAGACAAATTCACACTTTCAAACAAAATTTGTCTGTGAATGTTTGAGAAAATGGTAGTCGAATGATCACTAACATTAATTTCTGTTTCATGTTTTCAATATATAAACAGAAATAAGAATACAGTATCAAATTGTAATAAAGTCACATTAAGACACACTTCTTGTTAAATGTATGCAAATAAATACACATATTTGGAAAATATGGAAATTAAAAAAAACAACAACAAAATATCTTAAAAAATGCAACAACACATCTCAAACATGACAAACCAAGACATTATTTATAAATAAAATTATGAAGAAATAAACTGTTAAAGACATGTGTCTGATTAAAAGGTAAACTTTGTTAAATATGTTGTAAATATCCATAACTTTAGTTATATGTGACTTCTGTAATATGTTTCACTATTTATCACATACCTTCCGGTGTGGGAGTGTAATAACACCCGTTATATATTTTCGATATACATTGTATAACTAGTTATATATCGTAGCCGAATCACTATTCATCCGCGTTATCAGCGATCAAAACAAATTTATGAAAATGACTTACTTTTGTCATCTGACCACTTCAGGCAAGCAATTAATTTCTATAAGAATCTTAAGCATCTCTTATATTGATAATATCCACGGAAAATATAATTTTCTGACATATTGTTTACTCCGTAAGATAGCAATACGCCGAAAGTCTATGATGAAATTCAACAACAGCAACAAAGCCATTTTCATTTCGTTTAAATCGAAAACAAAATGACCCAGACGCTGACATCGTTTTCAGAACATCGTCAAAATAAAAACACTAGCAACACATTTTCAATCCAAATTTCCAGTTTATATCCAGCACATTTCAATGTTGTCATATACCGCTCACAGGTGAAAGACGCGTTTCCAGGTCCCACCCCCCAACCCCACCCCCTTCCCCACTCTACAACCCAGAAATACACAAAATCACATAAATACCATGTGTTCCCTGCAAATCTGACTAAAATATAACAAAATATGACTTTTCTACCATACCTATATATATATACTGGGAAAAGGTACTTTACTTCTACGGGATTTTCTGCTAAAAAACACCAATGCCTAAAAATAAAGTTTCGTAACTCGGCCAAATGTCATTCGATTGCTATAAATTTGGTCTCGTTCGTTTAAGAAAGGATGCCGCTAAAAGATATCATGCTTAAAGTTTACCAATTCTTCCGCGCTCCGACTCAGCAATCCGTTAAATTCAGCGAAAATCCAGGTCGGACACGATCTGATTGTACATGTACGTCGCTATTTTCACTACTGCACTGACACTGCCACTGAGAATTATGCAAAAAATCCCGTTGAAGCCGAAAATATAAACTAAATCCTTCAACTCACCGGTGGAGAATTTATGCAAATTCTTCCAGGAACCTCACAATACCCTTTAACGTCTGGACCGATTTCTTTTCTGTACGGGCGCAGCCATGACAGTTTACGTGACTCGGAAGTGATTGTTTTACTTAGACGCTTGGTTCTCATCAACTTGAAGTATAAGGTAAGTGACACCGGAAACCAGTCTATTTGTAAACACGTAACAAGGCGCAATCGAACAGGCGAAGATTTAATTAAATATTACTGAAGCATACAGGGATGGCTGTTGTTACATGGTATAGAAATAGCTACCCCTTACAATATATATAGTGCGTTAAAACTGCCAGTCTTTAATTAATTGTCCTTCGCAATTACTTTAAACTAAATTGCATCCCTTTCCCCCGCCCCCTCGCACTCACCAAATAATTATATTTATTGGCAATTATTACAGTAATATTTTGCCCCAAGTTTTTGAAATTTTTTCCATTTCATATGATTTTTAAGTCCTGCACAAGACCGATGGTACCAGCCAGAACAACTGTCACACTGAATCCATTCTACATCTCTGTCCTCTGTCCAGCAGCTTTTACACAATGTATCATCTGTATCATCAGGAACTTGTGACGTACTAGGTTCTGGTGAATGCTGAGCTAAAATTTCCTGAGAAGTCGACAAATTTGGATTTTCTGAAACTATACTGGTTGATTCCTGTTCTGGTAACACATTTAAGTCATGGTAAGGTGTTTCTTGATGGCTGCTTTCATCTTCAGATTGTGAAGTTGCTGATGGAGCTAATTTCTTCTGTTTTGAAGTCCTTTTCTGAATACCTTTAGCTTCTCTTTTAGCTGTTCTATTTTGATTCTCTGGTTTAGCTCTTGATGTTGAGACCTGAATCTGTTTCCTGTGAGCCATTTTTTTTGTTACCTGGAAAGCATCTAGTAGATCTTTTCTAAACTGACCAAAAAGTACCAGTAGGAACATCTTCACAATCTTCTGATATATCAGTTTCCTAACCCTTTCTTCATGAGATTTTGCATCTTCACTTTCTATTTGCACTTTAAGATTATCTACAATACTGGTGAAACTTTTATATAATTCATTATTTTCTTCTATCTTTTCTCTGCAACACTGAAACATCTGACTTCCATATTGATGGTAATATTTGTCACTTAAGAGAGACAGACACTGTTCTGCCAGTTTTGTGAAAAAAACAAACAGTTCATCAGAAATATTTGTAAGGCCCCTATTAATATATTGTTTTCTGTTAACATCCAAAAGTGAGTCAGGTTCTGCACTGTTACTGAGAAGAAACTGTTCATCTTCTCTCATATTGTTTAGAAGATGGGTTGCATAGACTGAATCTTGATAATCATTCTGTTGTTCTGCGGATTTGGAATATCTTAACGTTTCTTTCTTGTTCAAGTATTTTGCCCTCACTTTTGCAATACAGTATCCCCCAATATATCTTATTCGTGCTTTTGATGCACTAGTTACAGACCTAGCAGTTAATTTCAGAGTTGTAGAAGGGTACAGTTCTGCTCTTTTGCCCAAAATATATTTTCTTATTTCTATAGATGCATTGTAGCAGATGTGCTTTTTTTCTGCTGTGAAAGACTGATTGTCAAATAGCATCATACAGCTTAAAAGAAATTCACAACCTGTGTGATATGCATGCATACATGTGTAAAAGTCCCCAAGGTCTTTGCACTTCACAGGTCCTTGGAAATTCATTTTCTCTACTAGTGATGTTATTTGTCTGTATTCTCTTTGACAAAATGTTTTAAACTTTGATCTGTCTATTTCATTCAAAATTATGTTTGTTTGGTTCTGGAATGGTGTTACAGCATCTTTTGTCTTCAGATTTTCTAAAATCAAATCCAAATTCAATTCTTGTGGTAAGTCAGTATCACTTTCTTCAGTATTTATTTTCCTGATTACTTCATCAAACTCCTCATCAAAGTCTGAATCAAAATTCAGGTCAATGTCGTTATCCACAACACATGGAACAGTTTCATAAGGATGAATAAGGAATGGATTGGGTTCATGCCTGCAAGCAAATATTTAATTTTAACATACTTCTTAAACATACTTCTTATCAGTCAGGCCAAAAATAAAATATTGTTTCCCCTTCCCGACCATAGCAAAAGAAGGTCTGTAGGTAAAATAATTTTTTTTGGAAGATGACCTATTTGCCCGATGAATTTTTTGCAGTTCTATTACTTGCCATGAATGACAATCTAGCTTTCTAGCAATAATTTGTATGTTGAATATATAATTTAGGCCAGGGTTAAAATATTGTTTGTTTCCCCTTTCTGACCCTAGCAAAATCGGTATGGGTAGGTAGGTAGGTAGGTAGGTAGGTAGGTAGGTAGGTAGGTAATTTTTTTTTTGAAGATGATATAATTATTTGCCTAATGATATACTAAAGTGCAGCCTTACTTGCCATGAACGGCAATCCTAAAAATACAATCCAACTTCCTATAATTAATTTTTGGTACAGAATACATATTTTGCACTTATATGTTTCAAACTTTTAGTTTGTAACTTTTGTATTCAATTTTTATACAATGAAAAAAATATTTTCGCAATTAAAAATGTAAAAAAATCGTTTGGGTTGCACTCAATTTATTGGGTAGGGTGGGGAGGGGAAACAAACAATATTTTATTATGCCCCCCTTCGAAGAAGCGGGGGTATATTGCTTTGCACATGTCGGTCGGTCGGTCGGTCGGTATGTCGGTCGGTATGTCGGTCGGTATGTCGGTCCGTAGACCACATCTTGTCCGATCAATAACTAGACAACGCTTTGTGATACAGTCCTTATATTTAGTGTGGAGGTTGGTCATGACCAGTAGAAGACCCCTATTGATTTTGGGGTCAGTAGGTCAAAGGTCAAGGTCACAGTGGCCTTGACCACAAAAACCTTGTCCGATCAATAACTAGACAACGCTTTGTGATACAGTCCTCATATTTGGTGTGGAGGTTGGTCATGACCAGTAGAAGACCCCTATTGATTTTGGGGTCAGTAGGTCAAAGGTCAAGGTCACAGTGGCCTTGACCACAAAAACCTTGTCCGATCAATAACTAGACAACGCTTTGTGATACAGTCCTCATATTTGGTGTGGAGGTTGGTCATGACCAGTAGAAGACCCCTATTGATTTTGGGGTCAGTAGGTCAAAGGTCAAGGTCACAGTGGCCTTGACCACAAAAACCTTGTCCGATCAATAACTAGACAACGCTTTGTGGTACAGTCCTCATATTTGGTTTGGAGGTTGGTCATGACCAGTAGAAGACCCCTATTGATTTTGGGGTCAGTAGGTCAAAGGTCAAGGTCACAGTGGCCTTGACCACAAAAACCTTGTCCGATCAATAACTAGACAACGCTTTGTGATACAGTCCTCATATTTGGTGTGGAGGTTGGTCATGACCAGTAGAAGACCCCTATTGATTTTGGGGTCAGTAGGTCAAAGGTCAAGGTCACAGTGGCCTTGACCACAAAAACCTTGTCCGATCAATAACTAGACAACGCTTTGTGATACAGTCCTCATATTTGGTGTGGAGGTTGGTCATGACCAGTAGAAGAACCCTATTGATTTTAGGATCAGTAGGTCAAAGGTCAAGGTCACAGTGGCCTTTGCATACAAAAACGTTGTCCGATCAATAACTAGACAACGCTTTGTGATACAGTCCTCATATTTGGTGTGGAGGTTGGTCATGACCAGTAGAAGAACCCTATTGATTTTAGGATCAGTAGGTCAAAGGTCAAGGTCACAGTGGCCTTTGCATACAAAAACGTTGTCCGATCAATAACTAGACAACGCTTTGTGATACAGACCTCATATTCGGTGTGGAAGTTGGTCGTGACCAGTAGAAGACCCCTATTGGTTTTGGGGTCAGTAGGTCAAAGGTCAAGGTCACGGTGGCCTTGACAACAAAAAACCTTGTTCGATCAATAACTAGACAACGTTTTTATGTTTATTTGTATAATAAAATAAAATACTTCTCAGTGTAAAGTTGTGATTATTTTTCCCCATGACAATTTCAAGTAAAGATATATATTAATGATCCATAACATTAATTTTAAACTATTTCAATATATGCCGTGTCATAAATAGGCACTGATTATCACTCACTTGTGTTTATTAAATGCTTTGGTTTCGTATGGATGGTCACTAAAGCCTGCACATTACCGGAATTGACATAACACTAGAGCTACTATATCTCCGCCAATAGCGAATATTTGATTTAAATTACAATAAAATCCTTTGTGTTAGACTAGGTTAATCTACACGCGCTTATGTTTGTCGAGGTAAATGTAATCCTCTCATTGGATGACCTGGTTATTGATATATAGGAGTTCCACCGTCTTGTAAATTGCTTTCATGACTGGTACCCTTCATTGCTAAAGCTTACAAAAGACTCTAAATTTCCAAAAATTTAAATTCAATGCTAATAGATATCACTTGCACGTCAGGGGGGGGGGGGGCATTTGTGTTTGACAAACACCTCTTGTTTTTGTTACGGTTTAAAGTTTTGTACTTCTGGTCTGTATTCAATACAATAAAAAAAATATTTTTGCAACTGGAAATGTGAAAAAATATTTTGGGTAGGGTGGATTTTGGTGGGTAGGTAGGGAAGGGGAAACAAACAATATTTTATTTTTGGCCTAATTTTCTTTAAAGCAGCTTATTCAAACAACAGATGAATATTAGATAGCAGTCTGTCACTTCATGGGCTAATGGAGGGCAGCTCAGTGTAACTTGGAACATAGATAACTTATATTTAGTCCGTGCTTAGGACTGTAGGATGGATGAAAGGGTAACAATAGCACAACTTTGAGTAGGTCTTGTGCTCAGGTGAGCAAAAAGTGATTTAATTATAGTAAAAATCCACTGAAATACTACAGGAATTGAATGTTATCTATATTCACTTCTGATACCAAAATATGACACTGTCTCCCAGTTCAGTCATTAGTCAACAAAGACCATTTTGTGTAAGGCCCCGTGATTATAGAACTTTTTTCATGCTCAACTCAATTTGAGCACGAAAATTTTATTGCTCAGTTTGCTTTTATTTCTACAAATAAAGCACTTTAAACTGAAAATATGTCATAATTGTCATTAATTGGTCACATTATCACAAACCTTAAACAGACAGTTAATTATAAATAATGAAGACTTAAAGTTCTAGACAATTTAAGTTTGAGCAGGAGTTTGAGTTGAGCATGAAAAAAGTTTTATAATCATGGGGCCTGATCATTTTAACAAATAAAACTGTGAAATTATGCTGAAAGATTTATTTCTTGTTTTGACATATATTTTACTAATTACCTATGCTGAAAATCTGTGGTAAGAAAGCTGATGGTACAATAATGTTAATGTTTATTCATTGCACATATTATTTAGGCAAAAGAAATATTTTTTTGGGCGGGGAGGGGGGGGGGGGGAATGTGTTTCAATGACCATTTTAGCAATTCCAGATCTTTAGAGAAAAATAAAAGTCATTTTTATAATCAGTCAAGATTTTTTATTCTTTTATTAAATACAAAGATTCTCTAACTCGGTGATCAAATATATCTACTGCTGCTGCTGCTGTTATTGTTTATGTTGGTTAACATATATATATGTTTTATTTAATTTTAGTTGTGCAAGTAACAAAAACACTATAGGTTCATTACAAAGGCCATATGCCGTTGAGGCCACCACACTATTTAGACTACTCTATACTATATGTGGTATTAACAGCAAGCTTTTACTGTATTATATAGTTAGCCTATGTATAAAACTGCAATACTCAGCTGTATTTCTACTTATAACATAGTAGAGTCAAACCTGTGGGAAAGACCACCTGTCAAGAAAGACCAACTGTGGATAAAGACCACATTCTATTTGTCCCACTGACTTATATAAAGAACAAATTTTACTGTGAAAAAAGACCACCTGCTTTCAAAGACCACTTTCTGGTCTTCCCCATGGTGGTCTTTGAAGACAGGTTTGACTCTAATTCCATTAAAAAATCTTTGTTTTTGTAATTTCTATGTTTCCTGTGATTTCTCCTTCCAGAATTATATGCTAATGAATTCATAAACTTTTCAGGCTTCTGACTAGATTGAAAGAGGACATACAGGGTGAAGTTGAAGTGAATCGCGTGTATGAAGCATTCCAGTTTGAAGTGAAGGAAGCTGGTTATGACTCTACCATTGGTAAAAGAAATTTTGTTGAATATCTGATGAAACTTTATCCAAACATAAATAAAGCAAGATATCTACAGAATGAGACAACAGTTACAGTATATAAAGGAATTGTTCTAAAGGAAGTTAGTACTGAGTTACCACACAAGTTTTCAAATTTAGGTGATATCAAGGCATTTTTGTTACCCAAATTTATTGTGGTAACTGACAATGAAAAGCAGCTGACTTGTGATGTGGACACCAATGTTATAATTAATGGTAACAGTGTGTTTAAAAAAGTAACATTTTACAAAGATCAAAAATGGAGTTTAGAAGTAAGTGGAAAAAAGGTGAATTTAGAGGATGTATTCATTAGCTCCAAGTTTGAGTTTTGCAAAGAAAGTGTTGAAAGTGTCTGTCAGTCTGTTCTGTTGTTAAGACTATGTGAGGCAGAAACAGTGTCTGGATCTGTGGTAGTAAGTAGATACCATACTGTAGAGAATTTTAAGGTTAATGACAAGCAAGAAAGAAAAATTAGGTCAGTTATGTGTAACACAGTTGTTTCAGTTAATTCATTAAGTAATGTTTGTAGAAAGTGTCAAAAAATGACTTTTGGACAAGCCAAATCTGAAACTAACAAAGAAAACATAAAGTCTACAGAAAGTGAACGTGCAATACCTAAAGATAAAGCAAAAACAGTTACAAAGGATGACATTAAGAATTTAATCCCAAATGCTACTGATGAAATGTTAGAACTTTTACTTAGCCAAGTTCAGAATACATCTAGAAACCCCCAGGGCAGAAGGTGGAGTCAGGCAATATTAAATGTAGCTTTGCAGTGGTACTGTAGAAGCCCCCATTCCTATGAGGCATTCAGATCAACTAAATCTCTAGTCTTACCCTCCCCATCAACACTGGTATTATATAAGAACAGAGTTAAGCAGCAGGTTGGATTTGATGATGATGTGTTTAGATGGATGTTTCAAGAAGCAAAGAGAAGAAATATTACAGAAGAAGGGTGGACAGGTGGCATTATCTTAGATGAGATGACCATTCAGTCAGACATTCAGATTAGTAAAACTGGTGACTTAGTGGAATTATCTGGTTTTGTTGAAACTGGTGATGAGGGGAACATATGTCATGTCATTAGGACTGGAAAAAATGATGAAACTATTGGAACCCATGCTCTACAGCTTATATTCTTAGGTATAAGTGGATTTAGATTTCCATTTGCACATTTCATCACGGATGGAATTCAAGCACCTGAGCTACATACATTATTTTGGCAGGCTGTAGACAAACTTCAGACCTTTGGATTTAATGCTGTTTATGTAAGTATGGATGGTGCCCAATCAAACAGGACATTTATGAAGTACAACCTTGGACAAAACTCAAAGACTTTCATCTCACCTTCACCTTGCAGTTTGGGTCACATGATTTTTATCATGGATGTGTCTCATGTAATCAAAAAAATCCGCAACAATACAATTAAAAGTGGGATCCAGAAGGGTGCTACAAGACTACTCACTTTACCATCACAATATACCATACAGTGGCAAATGTTCACTGACTGCTTCCTCTGGGACAAACAGAATGCATTCCAGTTACACAAAAAATTAACAAATGAACACCTTTTCCCCTCAACACAATCCAAAATGAGAAATAAATTAGCCGAAGACATACTCGACAGTGAAATGCTTCATATGATGCAAGTGTACCAAATTCACCTTGGTGAGAAAGGTTCTGTTCTGACTGGTGCAATAGAATTTCTTCAGAATACATCAAAACTTATTGACATATTTCACAGCAGAAAACCTGTAAAGTCAATGGCTGATGAAAGACTTATTGAATTACAAACAATAAATGACTGGTTTCTGAAATGGGAATCATCTCCATACTTGACCAGTAAACATCTAATGTCAGCTCAGTGCCATGAAGACATTCATTCATGTATTGTAGGTTTTCTAAAGTTGTGTGAACTCCTTCTTCATAATAAAGACTGCAGTATTTTTATTACTCCAGCACTTATAAACTCTGATCTGGTGGAGAATACTTTTAATCAAGTGAGATCAACTTATAATGGAGCAAACACAAACCCCAATGCACTTCAATACAAGAGGACTTTAAACAACATTGTACTTGGTCAGAAAACAGTTTCAATCAAAGCAAATGCCAGCAAAAGTCATGGTGGTGCTATGCTCTTTGAATGTAGCCCAAGACAGACAACCTCCAAAGGCAAAAGAGTAGGTTGTAACCGTGATCAGAAGCTAATAAAAGTCATCAGATGTTAGGTAAGTTGTTTTGTACTACTATACTAATTGCTCAGAGCTTGTATTCACAAAACAACTCAAGTGAAATACTGGTATTAAATATTTTCACTTATGTTGAAAATATACTAAGCTTATAAGTTCTTTAAAAGGGTTAATAAAATCAATATTTCTGTATTATATTAAACAGCTTGACAGATTTAATGTAAATACAAATGAAAAGTGATTGCTTTATGCTTTAATTGCACTAGTCTTTTTTTATCATTTGAAGGAAAATCTTAAGATTTCACCTCAGATGTTTTGTGAATTCCAGACCAGATGTTTTAACTTCCAATGCAAATGTTCAGATCTTTTATAAGTTAAAATCTATCCAGGTCTTTTATAAGTTCAAGTCTATCAAATGTTACCTTATTGCTGTTTGACAACAGCTCATGTCACTCAGAGGCTCTTGTCCAGGTATGTTCAAAAAATATTCTATAGACTCTGGGTGGGGCATGCATGCTTTGCAATTAAAGTTGAGGACCCTCAACCCTTTGATTGTCCTTGCTCTGCCAATGGCAACACCTAGCTGTCCTGGTTTAAATACACCATTGCAGTCAATCTCCACCCTGGAAAAAATGAACAGGTCTTTTCAAGTATTAAAAAAAACACAAAGTGATCAGGTGCCAAGGTTGTAAATCTCCATGCTCAAGACTCAAACTCATAATATTTCTTTAATACTTACTTCTATACAAAGACCTGCTGCTGTTATACATTCAAATCTAATCACTAAATCATCTGTAATTATTAAATTTCTCTGGTAGAGAATGAGAAATAAACATGGGCACAGAGTAAGATCTCAAGTTTTTATCCTTGGTGTCAGGAGTATGTTACTGCATATTTAAGTCATAACTACAGATGCAACAATAAATTGTTGGTGTGTCCCCACAAATTTACATGTCCAGCCATAAGTTATACATGCTATCACATTTTTCACAAATTTGTGTGCACCCATAGTTATTTATTTATTTATTACTTTAGACACAAATGGTAAACCATACAAATACAAGTTTTTATTATTTAAGCACAGTAAGATTTAATTATTAATAATGCTGTGTATAAACAATTGCAGGATGTTACAACAATAACAGTAATTACCTATCCAGAGTCATTCCCTGAGATTTATGTATGGTCAGTGCAAATGCTAGTTTCAGGGGTAACTGCTCTCTAAAAGCAATATCTTTGTTCTGTCTGCAGCTGAAAACTGAAAAAAATGAAATAATTTGATTTGATAAATTTGAAATAGCTGTTCTTTAGTAACAAATAACATTTAACCCTTTCCTCCATATACATGCTTTTATGGCGTTGATGAACAGTGTAGATCTAGATCAGCTGGCATATACATGCCGTCTGATCAGGATCTGCACTGTTCGCTTTTTGATTTTATTAGGTTATTTCTGACCAAAAAGCGAACAATGCAGACCCTGATCAGACGGCATGGATGTGCTGGCTGATCTGGATCTACACTGGTTACACAGGTGTAAAAAGGCATATTTATGGAGTAAAGGGTTAAATTAAGCAAATACTACAATAATTTTGATTTACAATTTATGCATGTATTATTTATTTTTAATCATAACATAATGTTATGGCTGCCTACCTAGAATTTCAGCAACAAATAGAATATGTCCGTTATCTACAGGTCTCAAATATATTGGAATTAGCTTTAGGTACTTGAATTTGTGTCTGTTGGCCAGCATTATAATTGCTACTAAATTTAGTAGCATGTATCCAAAAAGGCAGACTTTCAGATTCTTGCAGTGAAGTGTAAAACTTACCTGAGAACTTCATCTTTTGTACTGGAATCTTCAGACCCACTGATGGGAATTCAATTATAGCACCACCATCCACAATATCATACACTTCTCCCCTGAGACCATTAAACAGTTTATCTGACAGATTTCTCAGTAATATAACAGGTGCACCTTTTTTCAGCCACAATATGTGAGGTGCTAGAATATGTGACAGGTATTTCTTGTCACCGCTATCACTGGCCACAAACTCATACAAAGGGCCAGGAAAGTCAAGTATGCGGTCTCTATTGAAGTCATCAACACGATCATTAGTAGAGAACAATTTGATGTTGGCTTCTCCATCTGGTAGTGGTCGTTTTAATGTTTCGATGAACACCTTGGTCTCATCTGAAAGCTTTCCAAGAGAAACTTCCTGCACTGCTTTAATCAAAATATCTTCAGTTTGTCTCATTACAGATGTCATTGTTACCCTGTGAGTAATGACACTATCAAATATCTTACTGTTGAAGCAGAAGTCTCCATCATCATTACATAAAAGGTTTGGTACATGTGGTAGCTGGTGAAAATCGCCAACCAAAACCAACTGTATTCCCCCAAAATTCATATTTTCATTTTTTATAGAACACACTTCAGCTAAAGAATTAAACATTTTCTTACTTATCATAGAACATTCATCTATAATTAACAGATCAGTACGTTTTATAGTTTCAACTGTTTTAGAATACTCTACATTATTCTTAAGAACATTTTTTATTTCAGAAGGTGCAAATCTACCATCATCAATACCAGACCACTGGTGAATTGTTTGAGCCCTGAGAGTTTTGCTCAAATTGCTATAAACAGCACATGCTATTCCAGTTGTGCAGGTCAATGCTACTTGAATGCCTTTCTCCTGAGATTGTTTATCAATCTCTCTCACTAAAAACGATTTTCCAGTACCTGCAGTACCAAGAATCAGTACATTGTGTCCAGCCATTACCAGATCTAGAGCAGCAAGTTGCTGTTCATGTAAAGGCGACATGTTTCGCTTCGCTTACTCGCAACAGTTAAAGGAAACCGATCAAGTACGTGAATCAGACAAGAATCAATCACTTCCGGGTCACGTAAACTGTCATGGCTGCGCCCGTACAGAAAAGAAATCGGTCCAGACGTTAAAGGGTATTGTGAGGTTCCTGGAAGAATTTGCATAAATTCTCCACCGGTGAGTTGAAGGATTTAGTTTATATTTTCGGCTTCAACGGGATTTTTTGCATAATTCTCAGTGGCAGTGTCAGTGCAGTAGTGAAAATAGCGACGTACATGTACAATCAGATCGTGTCCGACCTGGATTTTCGCTGAATTTAACGGATTGCTGAGTCGGAGCGCGGAAGAATTGGTAAACTTTAAGCATGATATCTTTTAGCGGCATCCTTTCTTAAACGAACGAGACCAAATTTATAGCAATCGAATGACATTTGGCCGAGTTACGAAACTTTATTTTTAGGCATTGGTGTTTTTTAGCAGAAAATCCCGTAGAAGTAAAGTACCTTTTCCCAGTATATATATATATAGGTATGGTAGAAAAGTCATATTTTGTTATATTTTAGTCAGATTTGCAGGGAACACATGGTATTTATGTGATTTTGTGTATTTCTGGGTTGTAGAGTGGGGAAGGGGGTGGGGTTGGGGGGTGGGACCTGGAAACGCGTCTTTCACCTGTGATACCGCTATGAAAGTTAACACAAATGACGTCATACACTCGATCGATTTATTTAATTAAACACAACTTCAGAAGCCTATAACTGGTAAATTCGTTTATCTAGACTCTAGCGCAGTTAATTTTATTTATTTATTTTTACTTATTTTGGCAAATGGGAAAACGGTAGGATAAATTCTGTTGGGACAAGCTTATGAATCACCCGATACGACCGAATTACACACGTTTTAAGTTCGCTCTACTAGGCGATAGAAAGGGACAATTCATGGATTTTGCTTTTTTTTCAGGTATGTGATAAATAGAATACATCATTCGTGTTCATTTTATACTGAAATTATTAAACTCGTCATCTAAATCGATATAAAACTCGGCAAAAGCCTCGTTTTATATTGATTTAGACGACTCGTTTAATAACTTCAGTATAAAATGATCACTCATGTTGTATCCTCTATATGCTTATGCTCATGGTTCATAAATTTGTAGTTTGGGGTTCAATGTTTTTGTTTAAACATATATTTTCCAGAGTTTGCGAGGTTATTCAGCTTTATATCATAATAATAATAAATAATAAATACCATATCATAATTCACCATCTTTAAATATGTTACCCATAAAAACGTATTTTTCAATTATAGTTACTGCACAAAAGCGATATAAATTGTATACCTTCTTTCATGATAAATTAGGACAACAATGTATTTTAAGTAACCAACAAACATCAGCCTGCTCTTAGTTAGGAGACATTTTAAGAAGAAATTTCTTTTTATGTAACAATTATTTTCATAAGAAGTAGTGATTCTAGTGATACTTATAATCAATTATTCTCAAAGAAAGCTGACTTAGAAATTATGAAATTTAAATTTGTAATAAAAAGCTACTAAATGATTTGCATTTGATAAACTGTAAGTGTTATCAAGATAATTCTTATATTATGTATAAAATATAAGTTGTATTTATGATATCATTTATTTTTATTATTAATTTTATTTAACGATAAGAAATATATACGTCTCCATTAAAAGTAACTATTAATGATGCTTAGCCACTATTATAACCAAAGGTAAGGTTAGGATATAAGACTGTTGCAGTGATGAAACAGTAAAATAATCAGTGCCAGTTTATAGTGCGTTTAGATATCTGGTCCGGTTTATCCTGTTAAAATCGTATTTTCACGCCTGTCTTGATTCATCTCGTGTTGCCTATATAAAGGCTGTTGGTGTATCAAAGAATCACTCGTGGTTATATATTTGACAGCGTCACTTATGAAAATACCGCGTTGAAGGTTTCATGTTCACCGTCCATCGTTCGGGATAGATCAAAAGTGTACTATTTATGAGTGTAAATATTGAGTTGGTCTCAACCCGGGGCTAGGCAGCGTGGGCAGTAATATGCATTTCCATTACTGTCCATGAACAGGCTCAATCAAACCGAGCCTGCAATATTTTCATATTTGTCGTGTTCGATGGCTTTCAAAGTTCCCTTTTCATCTATTTTTAATGTGAAAAAGCCGTAGATTTCAATAAATGTAGTAGTCATCCCGTTTTGTTCTAGCTTTCGAGAAAAAATAAGGTTCAAAATCTCTTAATATTTTTTGTTTCCATTTAATGAGTCAATTCTAGTTAATGTTTTTTTTTAAAAGTAAGGATGCGTAGCCAAATGGCAAGCTATCAGAACAAATTCAAATTAAAGTATTTTTATTCTCTCTTGTCAAATACAAGTCTTACATGTAGTCAAAATTAAGTTCACATGTTATTACAACCAAGGAAAAAATGAGAATTTAGTGTTTGAGCATAACAATATATTTGTTTGGTATTTATATATACTAGGGGTAACTAGTAATTTATTTAACAAGTATAAGTATAATTACTAGGGTTGGCCTAGAACCAGAGATTCAATTTTTTGATAAAAGACATTCATTTCGATCCGAGCTCTAAAGTATTTTCATTATCTGGAAAATTCTAAGTGCACGAAGAACGGAGACGGAATTAACAACGATCTGTTAATTGATGAACAAAGGGTGCTAGCAAATGGCTAGCTCGCTAAATCAGAATAACAGAAGAGTCTATAGAAATTGTCTGCCAGGACTGATAAGAAGACTGACAGGTTTTGTAGATATATTTGACAACTTTTATTTCGACAAAGAAATTGAATTAGCGCAATTTGAAAGTACCTCCGCGAGAAATAGTCATTTTCAACTTTTGGGAGAACATGGTGCCAGTTGCTGGAATGCTGTTTTATGAGACAATTTACCCACGGAGACACAATCTTGAAGTCCCGAAACAAAAAATGCAAGCAGTGTTTATGCGCGAACACTTTAACGCCATATTCGAAAATTTCAGCACTGAAAGTCCGAAACAACAGTCTTACAATACTACATATCGATTTTTAAGTCCGCATCATTTAAAAGAAAACGTATAAGACCCGAATTACATTTAACTGACATTTAAAAATTTAATACTACATATATTCAAACTCTACAATATTTTCAGTTTTCCCTTATTTATGTCTTTAAATATTACAATTGCATTTTGATAAATTCTAATCAGGAAACTTAAATGAAAACGTCCATGTACAAATACGCAATTTGTTTTTGTTTGCCAATTTCTCGTTTTGCAAAAAAAAAATGACCTATGCATATCAGGAATGGCCACATCCAGCATACACAGCCTCCCCACACAGCCAAAAAAATAGAGAGGAAAAGAGAGCATAGTATTACAATAATCAGTTTCAAAATGGACGCCACAAACAAATAACGAAAGTGAGAACCAGAGGGGTTACCGCCTTGGAACGGTCAGGGGCAAAACAAATTGCCACTGGGGGTTTAAACCAGGTTCTAGGGTGCACCAACCTCACACTTGCCCCAACAGGTTCTCGTATCACAAAACAAGTACAAATTGTCCTGATGAAATAACTCCAACCCACCCATCAGCTCAACAATGTTGCATGCAAAAGCATACAAACATATAAACATAAGAATTTTATAGCAATGCAAAGCCAAAGGGCGGGTACTCAATGATCTTACCGAGACCAGAGCACCTGGAGTAAAATTAGCAAGAACACGATGACAGGGATAAAAGAATCTTACAAAATTATATCTCAGAATTGTCGAATCCATGTTTTGATGAAATTGAAGTCCGAATCTTTGGAATGAAAATGACTACATTAAATTCCGACTGTGGCACAGCATTATTATCAGTTTTCCTAAATTTGTAAATTTCTTAAAATATTACAATAATACTGATCGATATTTGGTTTATCCGAATCTTTTAGAAGAAAATGAGAGCATTTAAAAGGCATATTGCTAGATTTTTCGTTAAAACAATTAGAAACAGTATTGTTAGGTTGAAATGTACACAAAGGAAAAATCGCTGCTTGATGAAAGCAGTTAAAACAACAAAACTAAATTTATGATTTTGGAAAGCTTAACTGCATGTAAGGTATATTTAATGAAAATTAATATTCATAATTAGTAATCACACAGTATTCTTCTGACAAAAAACAACAACAACAAACAAAACGTCGTAGCACTATGAAATGTACCGTCATAAATGAGAACTAGACGAAAATCATTCATTCAAGGTCATAAATGATTTTGGCTAGCTAAGACTATGATAAAGATTAGGTTCTAATTCAAAATTGTGTAACTAGTCAATTATCCATGGAAGTAGAGGTCTCCCGAAGCCAATCCCCGCAATTACCCGTTTTTAATTATTTTCGTTTTTGTTTTTCTTGCACATATTGTTTCTCATAAAGAGATAATAAGTCGCTCTACAGGTAGCCTGTGTTTCTGGTGATGAAGTACTTTTTACCAATTTTCCAAATAATTATCTTGAGCCAGTCTACATCCCTTTCTGAACTTCATGAACTGATAGTAAAGACATCTCTTGCGATGCAGTATGATAAATTATAGACTGACTACAATATTATGTTTGATATGATGTACAAAAAAGAAATAAAAAGACAAATAAACTTATTATCAGACTTGCGGCCAGTCTACTCCTCGTGATCCTATGCATTACTTTATAAAGAGGTTAAGAGTTTTGCGTACTAGATGCACGAGCAACAAGTCGTTTAATCACATTTTAGATAATAAAGTAGATTGACGATTTTCTAAAAAGCGTTCCCACTTACATTACATCTATTTTATATTGCTGTGTCGCTTATTAAAAGCGGCATTACTTCAATTTAACCCGCTTTTGTATGATATTTCATGTATTTGGAACTATAGGCACAAATTTGCAGCATTAGTTCGGGCTAATAAAATTTTAATTTACTAAAATAAATTTGGTCCGCGCGACTGAAAGTGAAAGTAGGATTTCCGAAACGTCACAGAAATAGAGATCGCGCATGAAGTGGTCGCTTCGTCAAAACTCGGTGCTAAATATACCTCCGTAATATTTAGCTTCTTAAAAGTTCGTTAACGATAATTTAACAATAACATTGAAAATCCCGTCTATAAGAAAGAATTCGATCGGACATTTTGTGTTCTGTTAGAGAGTTTATATATTGGAGTCTATATGGATCAATATGATTTTTCAATAGTATACTCTTACTTAAGTTTAGGGCTGGGGCTTTAATATACAATGTTGTTCATTTCTTAAGAATCATCTGTCAGAAAGTTGAAAATGTCTCTTAAGTTTTATTAACGGTAAACTGTTTAAAATACCTAGACATTAAAATAATGAAGATACGAATAGGAAATTGATGACTACACAATGTCATACAATGTACGTATGGTCAAAATAATGTTAAAAAGTTATCATTATTCTCTCAACACCTTTTTAAATTTTCATTTTTTTTGCAATTCTTTTTACTGTCACGGACCGGTAGATAACTGATTGCTTATTATATTAAAAATTTCAAGACTCCTGGGTTATAACATTTTTTATTTCGGTTGACATTATGTCGCCTGGCGTTAATTGTGATATAACAGCTTCTTTGGACAATGGAAAGCGATAGTATTGACAGAGCAAATGATTGCACATATTTTTGAACAAGTTTTTTCACTAGTTGGTAGCAAAAGGCACGAGTATTCGATATACCGATGTTTGACATCTCTTGACAAAGTTCTTCGCAAAACCACAAAGAAATAAAAAAAAAACAACTCATTTTTCATGTCGGACTGGGCGTGTTGTAAAACAAATTTGAAATTTCATATGAACTTATTTATGTGTAGGAACTTTTGTTTCACGATCAGAGATGATAAAATATCATTTGAAAGTAACACATTCTTCCTTTTCACGCTATAGTATTTTTGTGACTAATTTAATAGTGATTTTCGTTTTAATAATAATCTTGCACAATGAGGATCAACATGAAACTGGTGAGTGCTAGTAAAAAGATTTATCGACATAGGCTATAATATTATATATGTGAAAAAGATAAACGGTAGAAAAAGGAATGCACCCGGCGCAAGCGGGAATTAATGCTTAAATGAGTTCGGGAACTGGCCGCTAAATCCGCTAAGCCAGCCTTACATTTGACATAAGTAGAGCTGAATCTTCGCCTAACACAGGGTCTCATTTTGTGAATTTAGTTAGATTTTCGTGTTCGATGACCGTTATCTTTTCCATCACAATACATGTAATAAATTTCATGCGAAATATCTGGTTAAATGGGTCAGAAAGTTGGTCAAGCCCAGGGCACTTAACAACATTTAGTAATTTATTGTGTTTCATATGATTATTTTTGTCATAAAAGCGCCAATAACGTATCGTTAATTCATTTTATAGCCTTTTACAAGGAGCAAGAGGCATACATGTGTATATATTTTTAATCATTTTAGATAAAGTTGGATACGTTCTGAAAGGTAACAAAGTAAATGTTAAAGATGAACATCAAGAAATCTTGCACATTCTGTCGGAAGAAAAGGGAAACCATGAAACAAGACGTACAAAACGAGCAACTGTTACAAGGGGAACTATAAACTTCGCAAAAGTGATGTACGAGGACGAACCTGGTGTTCCATCATACTGGAACATGTTTACGCCAGGTGCTAGATTATGAAATTTGCAGGACAGAAACAGGCCTTCTCCAGGCGGTTGTTTTTGGCAAGAGAAGAAAATTTTCCAGAAATTTCAAAGCTTCCTTATTGTAGCGGTGCAGTAAAAACCGAAGGCTTAGTGCGCTCAGCACTTGATAAAGACGTTCATCAGGAATTAAATGAGGTGTTTCTGTTTCATGGAACCAAGAAGTAAAATGTTAAGGTGATTTGCAATAGTGGGTTTGACAAGAGGCTTGGTAGTGGAAAGGCTATGTTCGGCCAAGGAATTTATGGGGCAGAATGCTCTATGAAAGCAGACCAGTACACAGGTGAGAATCAACATACGTCTTTGCCTGCCTAAACAGTTTTTTGTTTGCTGGGACACTTATTTGGTTACTGGGATACTTATTTGGTTGCTTTAACACTTATTTAGCAGCTAAAACATTCACAATTTTAATGAGATGAAATTAACGCAGGCTTTCGAGATCACCGTCTATCGTTTAGAATTAAACAGATGTTGAACTACATAAATTGTTTCTATATGTAGTTACGATCAACCGAAGCTAGGCTGTGAGAACAGTAATATGTATTTATAAACAGGGTTACATATAGTTTCGCATAAAATGACTTGCAAAGTTCCCTTTTCGGTTGTTGTTATCATAATTACCTTTTCATTTTTTAGATGACAAAGCACAAAGAACATATGGACAGGGTCATGAAAAGAAGATGTTTTTGATGCGCATGTTGCTAGGAAATGCTTTTCTCTGCAGCGAGCAAAATCCCTACAAGTTTCGACGACCACCATGCACGCGCTGTCTTAGGGACGATTGTGCAAATTCGAGCCATGCAAGAAAGTTTGGGCATTTGTTTGACTCGATCGTAGGAGACAATAAGAAACTTTTCAGAGAGTTTGTTGTATATGACAGCACTTTATGTTACCACGAGTACTTAATCATACGAGAGACGTTAGGCACTACGATGAATAGATTCAAGTTGCGAACTGACCTAAAATTAAATAAAAGATAACATTCAAAATCGCTGAATTCGATTAGATGTTTATGTTTTTTGTGATGCTCTTCTTGCATATTACTGGTGCAACGAAAACCATATGTCTTCGGGTTATGTTATAGTTTTGTTGTATGTACTACTTCTTTACGTAGATTGCTTGATTTTTTTGGATGTGTCATGGTTGACAATACGTTCAGACGGAAATATATACGAAGAATTTTATCTATGTTCTCTTTATTTTCCGTTTATCTGCCAGGTTGTTAATTGATTATCAGTAGAAGATACTGTCGTAAATTTATGTGCTATAAATCTGCAAACACATGTGATTATACTTTCGTTTTCATTTAAATAAAATAAATTATTTTTATATACATAAAAGTGTGAGGAAAATTATTTGATGATTTAGCTTGGGGCGAGTCTAACTGCTAAATCTTTTGGGTTATTTGAATGCTTTGTGTTAAATTAGTGTGGATGAACGGTAAAGTCCGAGGACTTCCATCGGAAGGTATAAAAGCAATTACCGTTCATTGTTACAGGGCAGTCTGTTTCTGAGAGTCGAGGTGTTCACATGTTTGAATTTGGATTCAACATTGGTCTGTATTAAAGGTCCAATATAGTACAGCTCTGTACTAGGGCATATTGACCGGGTTGTTTCAGTGTGAAAGTATTGGTTGAAGCTAGGGTTGATCTAGATAGTGTCCTCAGACAATTGCTGGAAACACATGCGTCTGAGACACTTGTAAGGTAGCTTCAGAGTAAGTGTTCAGGATAGGGATTTTAGATAGTGACCTCAGAAAATTTCTGGAAACACATGCGTCTGAGCCACTTGTAGCTTCAGCATAAGGGCTGATGATAGGGTTTTTAGATAGTGACCTCAGACAATTGCTGGAAACACATGCGTCTGAGCCACTTGTAAGGTAGTTTCAGAGTAGGAGTTGAGGATATGGTTTTAAATAGTGTCTTCAGACAATTGCTGGAAACACATGCGTCTGAGACACTACTGTCCAACAGGCTAGGCTAGATTTTAGTGTTAAAGGTTGTTTGTTTAGCGTTTTGTTCGAATGGTGATTGTTCAAACCTTGTTGAGCATTATTTTGAAACTTTAGTTGCTCAGGTTTGCTTGTTGTAAGAGTGTTATTGTTTGAGGATCAGTTGAAGGTAGTTCGAAACATCATCGTGGTTCTTTTTGTTTGTATTTCTCAACGTGTTTGCTGAGATCGTGCTTGAAGTTCGTGTATGATTGTTTTGTTTCGGACTGTGATTTTTGTTTGGGTGAGTGGTTGAAACTTAAGCATTATATCAGTTATTTTTGTCCAGGAAGTTCATTGTCCTGAGGGTCGTTTCCTATGTTCGGCGATTCTAACTTTGATTATTTTGTTTGAAGCCAATCATTTCTGAATCTTTGTAATCATTTTGGAGCAAAGTAGCTCAGGAAAAATTTATTATATTGTTCAAAACAATATACTTTGCTCAGACATATAATGTTGAAATCATTTTTGAGAGAAAAATTATATGTATAATTATTATCTAAGCTGAGACAAATAGTCTGAGTGCCTTCCGCTCGAGGCACGTTACAAAAGAACAAATATTAGTATGCACTACATTTATTTTCATTGTATTTGAAAACATACCACGTTTTTTTTGTATTGCTATAAGCAATGTACAATGTTTAATGGAAAATAAAATATTCGAATTGGTATATTCCTACTTAACAGTAGGAGCATTATCTCTCAGATAAAAAATGATTAATTTTGTCTTATTGTAGAAAAAGGCGATACATAGGGATCGCTTTGTCTGTCCGTCCGTCACGAAAACTTTCCATTGGCTATAACTTTGCTTTGCCGTTTCTCAATATTTTTTCATCAAATTTTAAATTTCATAGCTCATGACAACACGCTCGTGATGATGTCAAATTCGTTCGGTCAAGGTCACATTTGATGGAGTAATAGGCCTTCTTGTACTTATATTTTAACTCGAAATCTTTACATTGGCTATACCTGCCAATTCTTAATATCATATTGCTCATGATAACACGCCCAGGTTTTGCCAAGTTCTTAAGGTCAAGATGGAGTTATGCCCCTTTTGTACTTTCATTTTTATTCTGACATAGTACCAAAGGGCGATACAATTGTTACCTAAACACCCTTCAATTTAAAAAGAAATGTTACAAACATGATATTTTACAGCGCTCTGCATTCCTGGTGATTAACCCTTCTACAGTTGATCATTATGCATACCTCTTTGGTTGCACGACGGTGGCAGGGGTTTAAGAGTTTATGAAGGTTTATGGGTAAATCTTTTCTTAAAAGAACCTAGAAGCTCGATTTGTTTCTTTTATCCCTGTCACCGTGTTCTTGCTGATTTTACTTCAGGAGCTCTGGTCTATGTGAAATCATCGAGTACCCGCCCTTTGGCTTTGCAATGCTATTAGATTCTTATGTTTTATATGTTTGTGTGCTTTTGCATGCAACATTGTTGAGCCGATAAGTGGGATGGAGTGGTTTCACAAAGACAACTTGTATTTGTTTTGTGATATGAGAACCTGTTGGGACAAGTGTTAGGTTGGTGCACCCTAGAACCTGGTTTAAACCCCCAGTGGCAATTTGATTTGCCACTGACCGTTCCAAGGCGGTTACCTCTCGGGTTCTCATTTTTGTTAATTGTTAGTGGTGTCTCTTTTGAAATTGATCATTTTATTAACCATGCTCTCTCCCTCTCTTCTTGACTGTGTGGGGAGGCTGTTTTTTTCTGAATGTGGCGATTCCTGATATGCATATTTCACCTTTTTTCAAATTTTTACATTATTTTCGTCTTTCATTAACTAGCATTACCGGCTCGCTTATCATAAAACACATTGTCTTCTCACTTAAACTCGATTGGATTGACCCCTGTTTGAAAAATATATCAAGATAACATACTAAACACACTTTAAATAATCTTAACTTTGATTAAATTTAAGTGATGCATACAAGTACAATTATAAGAGTTGCAGTTTTATAACATCGGCAATACTTTTCCATGCCTTTTTTTTACTAGAAAACAAAATATTTGGTTCAAGATTACATAATAACTTAATCGCGCTTAAATTATCATTTGTCCTTCCAGTGTATACTGTGGTATTATTAATTTTTGCGCGGTCTATTTTTTGCGCATTTGACACAAATGACATTTTTTCTGGCGACATGAATTCGCGCAATTGTTTTCTTCTGAAATGAAAATGTTTTATGTGGTTAATATTCGCTTGGCTTTGATTTCGCGAAAATTAAACCAGCGCAAAATATAATAATACCACAGCAATCTAGAAGTAGAATAGTATTTAGTGTATTAATAGTATTTATAGCTATATGGAAATCAAGAGAATAGCATGTTGGCTCCAGCTATACTATTGTCGTATCTTGAATGTCATTTCGTGCATTCAAGGAAAAAAAAACAACACGTCCGCACTTTATCATTAAAACATGTGTTTTCAAACCTTTTTCAATATAAGAGATATAATTTAATTATTTCGTAAAAAGTCATTTCTGATTTATTACTATAAGGGCTCATACTACCAAAACGATTCAATAAATACGGGGTAGATCTATCATTCATTATAATTGGCATAAAAAGTGTTTGATTACCGATGACGATAGTCATTTTGGTATGATTAAAACGTTGGATTTTTGTCAGTAT
This sequence comes from Corbicula japonica, assembly GCA_038501625.1. NCBI lineage: Eukaryota > Metazoa > Mollusca > Bivalvia > Venerida > Cyrenidae > Corbicula > Corbicula japonica. Next base: position 915,248 of record JAZAYU010000159.1, read on the forward strand.
TTGAAAAAAAATATGATTTATCATGTTATTTAGTTTTTTAGGCAACATAATATTCCTACGAAATTGCATTACTTTTTAATATAATAAGAATATTAGCTCTGACAGGCACTTCAGTTTTCTCTTTTTATTTACCTTCCCTTAGCTCTTAAAAATAGGTGGTTCGACAGAAATCAGAAAAAAGGTAGCAGAACTGAAAAAAAAATATTTGTTAGACTTATTATTATAAGTATTCAAATAGAACCATCTAACTGGGTGTCAGGCTAGGTCTAGCTATTTTACTTTACTATCTTACTTTTGAAGATACATTAATAAAAAGTATTTGTGCAAAGGTTTATTGAACTGCATTTTGCCGTTACAGAGATTTTGGTATTTTTATTTTTTAACCGATGACAGTGCATGACGACTGAAGACGATACTTAACAAGGGTTACTAATAATCTTCCTGAAAGATACGTCACCTATTTCTAAATGGTATTATAAAACGAAGTAACACTTTCTCATTGAGAACTTTGAGCAATACTGGTCTAACTCACATAAACTTATGACAGAGATAGTTCAATTTAGCACTAAGACCGAAAAAGCAAATTACATGCTTTACTTGCATTACCTTCTTAGAAAAGCTTAAGTGAGAGTTTAACGCTTACAAGTGTTTAAAATGAAATAACAACTTGTATTTTGCATACGCTGTCATTTTCTTAAATACAAAACAGGTTTTTTAAGATTCCATGTTCACAACGATACAGTCTTATCTAGTTGGGGAATATAATGGTTCATATTTCTTAAAGACAGAATTCGACACGCTGTTATTAAGTTCAGTTATGCAAAAATATGGAGAAGAGGGAAATGTCTAGTTTAAAACGTAAGCTGGACATCTATGGTCAAGACCCAACCGGAAGCAGTATCATAGTTGTACAGGTGAGTCTAAAATTTTATTTATTATGTTAAGTGTCTTTAAATTGAAATTGTTATACGCATTATATAATATTTAATATTGACATTCAATCAGTGTTGTTACCAACTATGAAGCACCTTAAATTAAGTAAATGGAACGATACTTATATTTGTGTAAATATTGAGTTGCGCTCAACCCGGTGCTAGGCGGCGTGGGCAGTAATATGTCCTTTCTTTTATGCCTATGAACTGGCTCGGTCAAACCGAGCCTGCAACCCTTTGATATTTGTAGTGGTCTGCCCTTTTCAATGCAATAAACTATTCGTATTCTTTAACTGCGAGTGAAAATCACGTTTTGTTAATTGTTAAATTACATGTATTGAGATGGCAACGCTAAATGAAATACATCGAAACGAGATCGTATTTAAGTATTAGCCTACGATATTTTTTGACCGCAGCTTATTACCCTGTTTCATTTAGTCATTAAGATGTTTATATTAAATAAAACTCCATGTATTTTAACTTTAATTTCTGTTGTAACTTTGATGAATGTTGTTGTTTTTGAAATTCTGTTTGTGGAGGCCAATTTTAATAACAAGAGGGCCATGATGGCCCTAAATCGCTCACCTGAGTACAAAAGTACTCTCAGTTTTTAATTGAGAATGGAAAGGTTCACAATAGTGGATATAAAGTCATTGAAATTGTATTATTGTTAGGTGAAATTAAGAAAACACAATACAAGTTAACAGGAACTTTATTCTGTGCTGTACATTTTTTTATCAAAATATGTTTACAGTCAGAAGCTAGAAAAACTAGCATTGAGGTTTCCAGTAAGAAGAGTTTTTAAAGATTGCTGCTGTGACTGCTGTTACTGCCGCAGTAAAAACGACCCTGGGGCGTGGTCAATTTTGGCCCAGGGTGCATAATTTGAATAAACTTGGTCGACATCCACTAGACAATGCTACATACCAAATATCTATTCTTTAGGCATTGAGGTTTCCAGTAAGAAAGATTTTTAAAGATTGCCTTTTGTACATATTAAGGGCCCCTGGGGCGGGGCCAATTTTGACCCCAGGGCCAACATTTAAACAATGTTGGTAAAGAGTCTCTACACAATACTCAACACCAAATATCTAAGGTCTAGTCCCATCAGTTTCAGAGAAAAATGATTTTTTATGTTTTCCTATATATATTTAAGGACTTTGAAAACGCACCCTTGGGATAAGTGTATTTTAACTTGGAAAAGGCCTTTGAAATGGGGAACGTGAAGTTAGAAGTGAGCAGTTACAGCAGTGACAGCAGTGAGATGATATAACTGCCGCAGCGGCAACAGTAGAAGCAGTACGATCGTTTTTACTGCGGCGGTCACAGCAGTGACAGCAGTAGGATCGTTTTTACTGCGACAGTAACAGCAGTGACAGCAGTAAGATCGTTTTTACTGCGGCAGTAACAGCAGTCACAGCAGTACGATCGTTTTTACTGCGGCAGTAACAGCAGTGACAGCAGTAAGATCGTTTTTACTGCGGCAGTAACAGCAGTGATAGCAGTAAGATCATTTTTACTGCGGCAGTAACAGCAGTGACAGCAGTAAGATCGTTTTTACTGCGGCAGTAACAGCAGTGACAGCAGTAAGATCGTTTTTACTGCGGCAGTAACAGCAGTCACAGCAGTAAGATCGTTTTTACTGCAATGACAGCAGTAAGATCGCTTTTACTGCGGCAGTAACAGCAGTGACAGCAGTAAGATCGTTTTTACTGCGGCAGTAACAGCAGTCACAGCAGTAAGATCGTTTTTACTGCGGCAGTAACAGCAGTCACAGCAGTAAGATCGCTTTTTCTGCGGCAGTAACAGCAGTCACAGCAGTAAGATCGTTTTTACTGCGGCAGTAACAGCAGTCACAGCAGTAAGATCGTTTTTACTGCGGCAGTAACAGCAGTCACAGCAGTTAGATCATTTTTACTGCGGCAGTAACAGCAGTGAGATCGTTTTTACTGCGGCAGTTACAGCAGTGACAGCAGTAAGATCGTTTTAACTGCGACAGTTACAACAGTGACAGCAGTAGGATCGTTTTTACTGCGACAGTAACAGCAGTTACAGCAGTAAGATCGTTTTTACTGCGGTAGTAACAGCAGTTACAGCAGTAAGAGCAGTACGATGTTCTTAGATTATGAAAAAAACAACACCAAAATCATCTTACTGCCGCAGTTACAGCAGTGACAGCAGTAAGATCGTTTTTACTGCGGCAGTTACAGCAGTTACAGTAGTAAGATCGTTTTTACTGCGGCAGTTACCGCATTTACAGCAGTAAGATCGTTTTTACCTCGGCAGGAACAGCAGTAAGATCGTTTTTACTGCGGCAGTAACAGCAGTTACAGCAGTAAGATCAGTCCGATGTTCTTAGATTATAAAAACAACACCAAATTCATCTTACTGCCGCAGTTACAGCAGTGACAACAGTAAGGTAGATTTTCTGCCGCAGTCACAGCAGTTACAGCAGTAAGATCATCTTACTGCCACAGTAACAGCAGTGAGAGCAGTAAGATAATCTGTTTTGCAATAAACTTTGATGAGTGATCCGGAACTGCAAGAATTTTATGTCTTGTTAAATTAAAATTGATGTCTACATTTACTTACAATTAATTGTTTAGTAACTGAATCGTTATTTTATTCCGAATGCTGTTTACTGTCTTTTTTACCATTTTGAAGGAATATGGTACAATTGTTAAAGTAGAATCATTTTTATTTAAAAAATTCTTGGTTAACTTTTAGTGACCAGAAATTGTCCGGACTAAATTTTTTGGACTCGGGAAGTAATGTTCAGGCGATAGCCGGAAGTGATCCGGAATACCCCATGTTGGGGTGATCCGGAACTACCTATTTTGTTGAATTTTCATATTTACGCACGCGCATTGTTAAGTGACTATTTTTTACATTTATTCCGAATAAAAGTGACTGTTTTTTTAAAACAATTTTGAGAATTACGCTACAGTTGCTAAAATAGCATCAATTTTACCGTGCAAACTCTTAGATTATAAAAACAACACCAAAATCATCTTACTGCCGCAGTTACAGCAGTGACAGCAGTAAGATCCTTTTCACTTCGGCAGTAACAGCAGTAAGATCGTTTTTACTGCGGCAGTAACAGCAGTTACAGCAGTAAGATCAATACGATGTTCTTAGATTATAAAAAACAACACCAAAATCATCTTACTGCCGCAGTTACAGCAGTGACAGCTGTAAGATAGTTTTTACTGCCGCAGTCACAGCAATTACAGAAGTAAGATCATCTTACTGCCACAGTAACAGCAGTGACAGCAGTAAGATAATCTTTTTTTGCAATAAACTTTGATGAGTGATCCGGAACTGCCAGATTTTTATATCTTGTTGAATAAAACTTGATTTCTACATTTACTTAAAATTAATTGTATAGTAACTGAATCGTAATTTATTCCGAGTGCTGTTTACAGTCTTTTTTTTACCATTTTGAAGGAATATGGTACAATTGTTTAAGTAGAACCATTTTTATTTAAAATATTCTTGGTTTACTTTTAGTGATCAGAAATTTTCCGGACTTAATTCTTTGGACTCTGGAAGTAATGTTCATGCGATAGCCGGAAGTGATCCGGAATACCCCATGTTGGTGTGATCCGGAACTACCTATTTTTTTTATTCTTAATGAATGAAACGCAGTTTCCATATTTACGCACGCGCATTCTTTAGTAACTAATTTTTACCTTTATTCCGAGTAAAAGTGACTTTTTTTTTACTATTTTGAGAATTACGGAACAGTTGCTTAAATAGCATCCATTTTACCGTGCAAACTCTTAGATTATAAAAAAACAACACCAAAATCATCTCACTGCCGCAGTTAAAGCAGTGACAGCAGTAAGATCGTCTTTACTGCGGCAGTAACAGCAGTAAGATCGTTTTAACTGCGGCATTAAGGGCAGTGACAGCAGTAAGACCATTTTTACTTCGGCAGTAACAGCAGTAACAGCAGTACGAAATTCTTAGATTATAAAAAACAACACCAAAATCATCTGACTGCCTCACTTACAGCAGTGACAGCAGTAAGATTGTTTTTACTGCGGCAGTAACAGCAGTTACAGCAGTTAGATCAGTACGATGTTCTTATATTACAAAAAACAACACCAAAATCATCTTACTGCCGCAGTTACAGCAGGGACAGCAATAAGGTCGTTCTTACTTCGGCAGTAACAGCAATGACAGCAGTAAGATCGTTTATACTGCGGCAGTCACAGCAGTGACAGCAGTAAGATCGTTTTTACTGCGGCAGTAACAATAGTTACAGCAGTATCATCAGTACGATGTTCTTAGATTATAAAAAACAACACCAAAGAATAAGAACATATTACTGCTGTAACTGCTGTAACTGCGGCAGTAAGATGATCTTACTGCTGTCACTGCTGTAATTGCGGCAGTAAGATGATTTTTGTTATGGTTTTTGAATATAAGAACATCTTACTGCTGTAACTGCTACTACTGCCGCAGTAAAAACGATCTCACTGCTGTCACTGCTATAACTGCGGCAGTAAGATGTTTTTTGTTGTTTTTTTTATTCTAAGTACATCTTACTGCTGTAACTGCTACCACTGCCGCAGTAAAAACGACCTCACTGCTGTCACTGCTGTAACTGCGGCAGTAAGATGATTTTTGTTATATTTTTTAATCTGAGAACATATTACTGCTGTAACTGCTGTACCTGCCGCAGTAAAAAGATAAGAACATATTACTGCTGTAACTGCTGTAACATCCGCAGTAAAAAGATCTTACTGCTGTCACTGCTATTACTGCGGCAGTAAGATGTTTTTTTTTTGTTTTTTTTTTTAATCTAAGAACATCTTACTGCTGTAACTGCTACTACTGCCGCAGTGAAAACGATGTCACTGCTGTCACTGCTGTAACTGCGGCAGTAAGATGATCTTACTGCTGTCACTGCTGTAACTGCGGCAGTAAGATGATTTTTGTTGTTTTTTTTTAAATCTATGTACATCTTACTGCTGTAACTGCTACTACTGCCGCAGTGAAAACGATCTCACTGCTGTAACTGCTGTTACTGCCGCAGTAAAACAATCTTACTGCTGTCACTGCTGTTGCTGCCGCATTAAAAACGAACTCACTGCTGTCACTGCTGTAACTGCGGCAGTAAGATGATCTTACTGCTGTCACTGCTGTAATTGCGGCAGTAAGATGATTTTTGTTATAGTTTTTGAATATAAGAACACATTACTGTTGTAACTGCTGTAATTGCCGCAGTGAAAACGATCTCACTGCTGTCACTGCTATAACTGCGGCAATAAGATGATTTTTGTTATATTTTTTAATCTAAGAACATATTACTGCTGTAACTGCTGTAACTGACGCAGTAAAAAGATAAGAACATATTACTGCTGTAACTGCTGTTACTGCCGCAGTAAAAATATCTTACTGCTGTCACTGGTATAACTTCGGCAGTAAGATGTTGTTTGTTGTTTTTTTAATCTAAGAACATCTTACTGCTTTAATTGCTACTACTGCCGCAGTAAAAACGATCTCACTGCTGTCACTGCTGTAACTGCGGCAGTAAGATGATTTTTGTTATATTTTTTAATTTAAGAACATATTACTGCTGTAACTGCTCTTACTGCCGCAGTAAAAAGATAAAAACATATTACTGCTGTAACTGCTGTAACTGCCGCAGTAAAAAGATCTTACTGCTGTAACTGCTATAACTGCGATAGTAAGATGTTTTTTTTTGTTGTTTTTTTTAATCTAAGAACATCTTACTGCTGTAACTGCTACTACTGCCGCAGTAAAAAACGATCTTACTGCTGTCACTGCTGTAACTGCGGCAGTAAGATGATTTTTGTTATATTTTTTTAAATCTACGAACATATTACTGCTGTAACTGCTGTAACTGCCGGAGTAAAAAGATAAGAACATATTACTGCTGTAACTGCTGTAACTGCTGTAACTGCTGTAACTGCTGTAACTGCCGCAGTAAAAAGATCTTACTGCTGTCACTGCTATAACTGCGACAGTAAGATGTTTTTGTCGTTTTTTTTAATCTACGTACATCTTACTGCTGTAACTGCTACTACTGCAGCAGTGTAAACGATCTTACTGCTGTCACTGCTGTAAATGCGGCAGTAAGATGATTTTTGTTATATTTTTAATCTAAGAACATATTACTGCTCTAACTGCTGTTACTGCCGCAGTAAAAAGATCTTACTGCTGTCACTGACATAACTGCGGCAGTAAGATGTTTTTTGTGGTTGTTTTTTAAATCTAAGAACATCTTGCTGTAACTGCTACTACTACCGCAGTGAAAACGATGTCACTGCTGTCACTGTTGTAACTACGGCAGTAAGATTATCTTACTGCTGTCACTGCTATAACTGCGGCAGTAAGATATTTTTTGTTGTTTTTTTTAACCTACGTACATCTTACTGCTGTAACTGCTACTACTGCCGCAGTGAAAACGATCTCACTGCTGTCACTGCTGTAACTGCGGCAGTAAGATGATCTTACTGCTGTCACTGCTGTAACTGCGGCAGTGAGATGATTTTTGTTATTGTTTATGAATATAAGAACACATTACTGCTGTAACTGCTGTAACTGCCGCAGTAAAAACGATCTTACTGCTGTGACTGCTATAACTGCGGCAGCAAGATGTTTTTGTTTTGTTTTTTCTTATTATAAGAACATATTACTGCTGTAACTGCTGTAACTGCCGCAGTAAAAAGATCTTACTGCTGTCACTGCTATAAATGCGGCAGCAACATGTTTTTTGTTGTTTTTTAAATCTAAGAACATCTTACTGCTGTAACTGCTACAACTGCCGCAGTGAAAACGATGTCACAGCTGTCAATGCTGTAACTGCGGCAGTAAGATGATCTTATTGCTGTCACTGCTGTAACTGCGGCAGTAAGATGATTTTATTATAGGTTTTGAATATAAGAACATATTACTGCTGTAACTGCTGTAACTGCGGCAGTTAGATGATCTTACTGCTGTCACTGCTGTAACTGCGGCAGTAAGATTTTTTTTTTAATCTACGTACACCTTACAACTGTAACTGCTACTACTGCCGCACTGAAAACGACCACACTGCTGTGACTGCTGTGACTGCGGCAGTAAGTTGATTTTTGTTATAGCTTTTGAAAATAAGAACATATAACTGCTGCAACTGCTGTAACTGCCGCAGTAAAAAGATCTTACTGCTGTCACTGCTGTAACTGCGGCAGTAAGATGATTTTTTAAAATATTTTTTAATCTACGAATATATTACTGCTGTAACTGCTGTAACTGCCGCAGTAAAAAGATCTTACTGCTGTCACTGCTGTAACTGCGGCAGTAAGATGATTTTTATTATAGGTTTTGAATATAAGAACATATAATATTACTGCTATAACTGCTGTAACTGCGGCAGATAGATGATCTTACTGCTGTCACTGCTGTAACTGCGGCAGTAAGATGATTTTTGTTGTTTTTTTTTAATCTACGTACATCTTACAGCTGTAACTGCTACTACTGCCGCAGTGAAAACGATCTCACTGCTGTCACTGCTGTGACTGCGGCAGTAAGTTGATTTTTGTTATAGCTTTTGAAAATAAGAACATATTTCTGCTGTAACTGCTGTAACTGCCGCAGTGAAAACATCTTACTGCTGTCACTGCTGTAACTGCGGCAGTAAGATGATTTTTTTAATTTTTTAATCTACGAATATATTACTGCTGTAATTGCTGTAACTGCCGCAGTAAAATATCTTACTGCTGTCACTGCTGTTACTGTGGCAGTTAGATGATTCTTTTGATATTTTTTAATCTACGAGTATATTACTGCTGTAACTGCTGTAACTGCAGCAGTAAAAAGATCTTACTGCTGTCACTGCTGTAACTGCGGCAGTAAGATGTTTTTGTCGTTTTTGTTAATCTACCTACATCTCACTGCTGTCACTGCTGTAACTGCGGCAGTAAGATGATCTTACTGCTGTCATTGCTGTAACTGCGGCAGTTAGATGATTTTTGTTTTTGAATATAAGAACACATTTTGCTGTAACTGCTGTAACTGCCGCAGTAAAACGTGTCACTGCTGTCACCGCTGTAACTGCGGCAGTAAGATGTTTTTTTTGTTATTTCTTGAATATAAGAACATATTACTGCTGTAACTGCTGTAACTGCCGCAGTAAAAACGATCTTACTCATGTCACTGCTATAACTGCGGCAGAAAGATGATTTTTATTTATTTTTTATTCCAAGTACATCTAGAAGCAGTTACAGCAGTAAAATAGTAAAATGTACGTATATTTAAAAAAATCATCTTACTGCCGCAGTTATAGCAGTGACAGCAGTAAGATCATCTTACTGCCGCAGTTACAGCAGTGACAGCAGTGTCATCGTTTTCACTGCGGCAGTAGTAGCAGTTACAGCAGTAAAATGTTCTTCGATTAAAAAAAACAACAAAAAACATCTTACTGCCGCATTTATAGCAGTGACATCTTTTTACTGCGGCAGTTCCAGCAGTTACAGCATTAATATGTTCTTATCTTTTTACTGTGGCAGTTAAAGCAGTTACAACAGTAATATGTTCTTAGATTAAAATATATAAAAAAATCATCTTACTGCCGCAGTTACAGCAGCGACAGCAGTGAGATCGTTTTGACTGCGGCAGTAGTAGCAGTTACAGCAGTAAGATGTACTTGGAATAAAAAAAAACAATAAAAAACATCTTACTGCCGCAGTTATAGCAGTGACAGCAGTAAGATCGTTTTTACTGCGGCAGTTACAGCAGTAATGTGTTCTTATATTCAAAAACTCTTACAAAAAATCATCTTACTGCCGCAGTTACAGCAGTGACAGCAGTAAGATCATCTTACTGCCGCAGTTCCAGCAGTGACAGCAGTAAGATCGTTTTCATTGCGGCAGTACTAGCAGTTACAGCACTAAGACGTACGTAGATTAAAAAAACCCAACAAAAATCATCTTACTGCCGCAATTACAGCAGTGACAGCAGTATGATCATCTTACTGCCGCAGTTACAGCAGTGACAGCAGTAATATGTACTTATATTTAAAAAATATAACAAAAATCATCTTACTGCCACAGTTACAAGAGTGACAGCAGTGAGATCGTTTTTACTGCGGCAGTAGTAGCAGTTACAGCAGTAAGATGTACTTAGAATAAAAAAAAAACAACAAAAAAAACCATCTTACTGCCGCAGTTATAGCAGTGACAGCAGCAAGATCTTTTTACTGCGGCAGTTACAGCAGTTACAGCAGTAATATGTACTTATATTCAAAAAATATAACAAAAATCATCTTACTGCCACAGTGACAGCAGTGACAGCAGTGAGATCTGTTTTACTGCGGCAGTAGTAGCAGTTACAGCAGTAAGCTGACTTGGAATAAAAAACCCCAAAAAAAACAACATCTTACTGCCACAGTTATAGCAGTTACAGCAGTAAGATCTTTTTACTGCGGCAGTTACAGCAGTTACAGCAGTTCCAGCAGTCATATGTTATTAGATTAAAAAAATCATCTAACTGCCGCAGTTACAGCGGTGACAGCAGTGAGATCGTATTTACTGCGGCAGTAGTAGCAGTTACAGCAGTAAGATGTACTTCGAATAAGAAACAACATCTTACTGCCGCAGTTAAAGCAGTGGCAGTGACAGCAGTAAGATCGTTTTTACTGCGGCAGTTACAGCAGTTACATCAGTAATATGTTCTTATATTAAAAAAATATAACAAAAATTATCATACTACCGCAGTTACAGCAGTGACAGCAGTGAGATCATTTTTACTGCGGCAGTAGTAGCAGTTACAGCAGTAAGATGTACTTAGAATAAAAAAAACAACAAAAAACATATTACTGTCGCAGTTATAGCAGTGACAGCAGTAAGATCTTTTTACTGCGGCAGTTACAGCAGTTACAGCAGTAATATGTACTTATATTAAAAAATATAACACAAATCATCTTACTGCCACAGTTACAGCAGTGACAGCAGTGAGATCTGTTTTACTGCGGCAGTAGTAGCAGTTACAGCAGTAAGCTGACTTGGAATAAAAAACAACAACAAAAAAAACCCATCTTACTGCCACAGTTATAGCAGTTACAGCAGTAAGATCTTTTTACTGCGGCAGTTACAGCAGTTACAGCAGTAATATGTTATCAGATTTAAAAAAAATCATCTAACTGCCGCAGTTACAGCGGTGACAGCAGTAAGATCGTTTTCATTGCGGCAGTACTAGCAGTTACAGCACTAAGACGTACGTAGATTAAAAAAACCCAACAAAAATCATCTTACTGCCGCAATTACAGCAGTGACAGCAGTATGATCATCTTACTGCCGCAGTTACAGCAGTGACAGCAGTAATATGTACTTATATTTAAAAAATATAACAAAAATCATCTTACTGCCACAGTTACAAGAGTGACAGCAGTGAGATCGTTTTTACTGCGGCAGTAGTAGCAGTTACAGCAGTAAGATGTACTTAGAATAAAAAAAAAACAACAAAAAAAACCATCTTACTGCCGCAGTTATAGCAGTGACAGCAGCAAGATCTTTTTACTGCGGCAGTTACAGCAGTTACAGCAGTAATATGTACTTATATTCAAAAAATATAACAAAAATCATCTTACTGCCACAGTGACAGCAGTGACAGCAGTGAGATCTGTTTTACTGCGGCAGTAGTAGCAGTTACAGCAGTAAGCTGACTTGGAATAAAAAACCCCAAAAAAAACAACATCTTACTGCCACAGTTATAGCAGTTACAGCAGTAAGATCTTTTTACTGCGGCAGTTACAGCAGTTACAGCAGTTCCAGCAGTCATATGTTATTAGATTAAAAAAATCATCTAACTGCCGCAGTTACAGCGGTGACAGCAGTGAGATCGTATTTACTGCGGCAGTAGTAGCAGTTACAGCAGTAAGATGTACTTCGAATAAGAAACAACATCTTACTGCCGCAGTTAAAGCAGTGGCAGTGACAGCAGTAAGATCGTTTTTACTGCGGCAGTTACAGCAGTTACATCAGTAATATGTTCTTATATTAAAAAAATATAACAAAAATTATCATACTACCGCAGTTACAGCAGTGACAGCAGTGAGATCATTTTTACTGCGGCAGTAGTAGCAGTTACAGCAGTAAGATGTACTTAGAATAAAAAAAACAACAAAAAACATATTACTGTCGCAGTTATAGCAGTGACAGCAGTAAGATCTTTTTACTGCGGCAGTTACAGCAGTTACAGCAGTAATATGTACTTATATTAAAAAATATAACACAAATCATCTTACTGCCACAGTTACAGCAGTGACAGCAGTGAGATCTGTTTTACTGCGGCAGTAGTAGCAGTTACAGCAGTAAGCTGACTTGGAATAAAAAACAACAACAAAAAAAACCCATCTTACTGCCACAGTTATAGCAGTTACAGCAGTAAGATCTTTTTACTGCGGCAGTTACAGCAGTTACAGCAGTAATATGTTATCAGATTTAAAAAAAATCATCTAACTGCCGCAGTTACAGCGGTGACAGCAGTGAGATCGTATTTACTGCGGCAGTACTAGCAGTTACAGCAGTAAGATGTACTTCGAATAAAAAACAACATCTTACTGCCGCAGTTAAAGCAGTGGCAGTGACAGCACTAAGATCGTTTTTACTACGGCAGTTACAGCAGTTACAGCAGTAATATGTTCTAATATTAAAAAAATATAACAAAAATCATCATACTACCGCAGTTACAGCAGTGACAGCAGTGAGATCGTTTTTACTGCGGCAGTAGAAGCAGTTACAGCAGTAAGATGTACTTAGAATAAAAAAACAACAACAAAAACATATTACTGTCGCAGTTATAGCAGTGACAGCAGTGAGATCTTTTTACTGCGGCAGTTACAGCAGTTACAGCAGTAATGTGTTCTTATATTCAAAAACTATAACAAAAATCATCTTACTGCCGCAGTTACAGCAGTGACAGCAGTGAGATCGTTTTCACTGCGACAGTAGTAACAGTTACAGCAGTAAGATGTACGTAGATTAAAAAAAACGACAAAAACATATTACTGCCGCAGTTATAGCAGTGAAAGCAGTAAGATCTTTTTACTGCGGCAGTTACAGCAGTTACAGCAGTAATATATTCGTAGATTAAATTATATAAAAAAATCATCTTGCTGCCGCAGTTAGCGGGTGACAGAAGTAAGATCTTTTTTTGCGGCAGTTACAGCAGTTACAGCAGTAATATATTCGTAGGTTAAAAAACGTAAAAAAAAATCATCTACTGCCGCAGTTACAGCAGTGACAGCAGTAAGATCTTTTTACTGCGGCAGTTACAGCAGTTACAGCAGTAATATGTTCTTATTTTCAAAAACTATAACAAAAATCAACTAACTGCCGCAGTTCTAGCAGTGACAGCAGTGAGATAGTTTTCACTGCGTCAGTAGTAGCAGTTACAGCTGAAAGGTGTACGTAGATTAAAAAAAACAAAACAAAAATCATCTTACTGCCGCAGTAACAGCAGTGACAGCAGTAAGATCATCTTACTGCCACAGTAACAGCAGTGACAGCAGTAAGATCATCTTACTGCCGCAGTTACAGTAGTGACAGCAGTAAGATTATCTTACTGCCGCAGTTACAGCAGTGACAGCAGTGAGTTCGTTTTTAATGCGGCAGTAATAGCAGTTACAGCAGTAAATTGTACGTAGATTAAAAAAAACAAAAATCATCTTACTGCCGCAGTTACAGCAGTGACAGCAGTCAGATCATCTTACTGCCACAGTTACAGCAGTGACAGCAGTGACATCGTTTTCACTGCGGCAGTAGTAGCAGTTACAGCAGTAAGATGTACGTAGATTAAAGAAAAACAACAAAAATCATCTTACTGCCGCAGTTACAGCAGTGACAGCATTAAGAACATCTTACTGCCGCAGTTACAGCAGTGACAGCAGTGACATCGTTTTCACTGCGGCAGTAGTAGCAGTTACAGCAGTAAGGTGTTCTTAGATTAAAAAAAACAACAAAAAAAGCTCTTTCTGCCGCAGTTATAGCAGTTACAGCAGTAAGATCTTTTTACTGCGGCAGTAACAGCAGTTACAGCAGTAATATGTTCTCAGATTTAAAAAATATAAAAAAAATCGTCTTATTGCCGCAGTTACAGCAGTGACAGCAGTGATATCGTTTTTCTGCGGCAGTAGTAGCAGTTACAGCAGTAAGATGTTCTTAGATTAAAAAAACAACAAAAAACATCTTACTTCCGCAGTTATAGCAGTGACAACAGTAAGATCGTTTTTACTGCGGCAGTTACAGCAGTTACAGCAGTAATGTGTTCTTATATTCAAAAACTATAACAAAAATCATCTGACTGCCGCAGTTACAGCAGTGACAGCAGTGAGATCGTTTTCACTGCGGCAGTAGTAGCAGTTACAGCAGTAAAATATGCGTAGATTAAAACAAAAATTATCTTTCTGCCGCAGTTACAGCAGAGACAGCAGTAAGATCATCTTACTGCCACAGTTACAGCAGTGACAGCAGTGACATCGTTTTCACTGCGGCAGTAGTAGCAGTAACAGAGGTAAGATGTTCTTAGATTTAAAAAAAAAACAAACAAAAAACATCTTACTGCCGCATTTATAGCAGTGACTGCAGTAAGATCATTTTACTGCGGCAGTTACAGCAGTAATATGTTCTTATCTTTTTACTGCGGCAGTTAATAAATAATAATAATAAATAATAATATTATAAATAAATTCTTTATCTTTAGAGGATAACATATTTGGCATAGCCATTCTTACATATGGTCTTCTCAAAAACAAGTACAAATAGTTACAAATTTACATTCATACAAACATACATTCTCATGATACAATTGAAAGAAAGAAAAAAAAATAAAGTTACAATTAAAATTTCAAGAACAATACGAAAAGGATGAAAACAGACAAATTTAAATGATAAATTTTAACAAAAGCAGTTATAACAAAAGATTCATTACCCAAACATTTTTAACTTTTATACATAATTAAAATGTAAGTGTCTTGACAATGCACTACATATTATCAAATAAGAATTTTTTAACATGTTTTAAATGATTTTACTGATTTGCATGTTTTTACAATCAGGGGAAGAGAGTTCCATAAATTTGGAGCAACAACTGAAAATGATTTACTGTATAATAGAGTGTTAAATTTTGGAACTAATAGATTCCCATTTGAAATAGATCTTAATTGCCTGTCATTGCTATATGTTAGTTCTTTAAACATTGAAGCTATATACACTGGAGCTAAGTTATGTAATGCTTTGTAGGTAAGTAAAAGAATATGGTATTTGATACGACACTGGATTGGCAGCCAGCTTAAGTTTTTAAACATGATTGATGAAGGCGTAGTAAGCCCTGTTTTAAGAATAATTCGCGCTGCTCGTTTTTGTAGTTTTTCGAGTTGAAAAATATTGGATGAGTTAGTTCCGCCCCAAACCAAACAACCATAATCAAATAAGGGAATTATATACGCATTGTAATACTTTATCAATCAGTCTTGAGAGACGTATGAAGATAATTACTGCATGAGAGTAAGTTTACGGGAAATCTGAGTAGCCATATGATGAATTTGTAAGTTCCAAGTCAGTTTATTATCTATACTTACTCCTAGTAACCTTTGTTGGGTAACATTTGCAACAGATGTATTTTCAATATATAGGCTAATATCTGATACCTTTGCAAGTCTGTTACGCGTCCCGATTAACATTACTGATGATTTTTCTGCATTAAGGTGCATATCATTATTTACGCACCAGTTTAATACTGTATCATTTGCTGACTGCAATTTTTGTTTAATAATATCTACATTTTTGTCATGTGTATGTACAGTCGTGTCATCCGCAAAGAGGTCGGTCGAACAATCATTGATATATAAGGGTAGATCGTTGATAAACATAAGGAATAATACAGGTCCTAACACAGGGCCCTGTGGGACTCCCATTGTAACAGGCCGCGGCTCAGATACACTATTTTTAATTACAACGCTCTGAACACGTCCGTTCAGGTAAGAATTGAAAAAAATCGACAGCATTGTCGGAGAATTTGTTAATCTTAAGTTTATTTAAAAGCAGCTGGAAATCAACTAAATCAAATGCTTTCCTGAGGTCGTAAAATATTGCCCCGGTTAATTCACAGCATTCATATTTCCTAGCCAGTTATCAATTATTTTAACAAGGGCCGTTTGACATGAATGCAACTGTCTAAACCCCGATTGTCCTTCGTTAATTAAGTTGTACTTATTAAGGAAAGACAAAAGGTTTCTCACTATGTGTCGTTCAAATATTTTTGATGTTATGGGAAGTATCGATATTGGTCTATAATTAGTAGGATTGGATTTGTCACCGGTTTTAAACCTCGGAAAAACGTTGGCATGTTTAAGGGAGTTAGGAAATGTATTATTGATAATACAGTTATTAATTTACTTTGTAATACTTGTAGCTATAACATTCGCAGATAGTTTAATTAATTACGGACTAAGTCCATCTAGAGCAGTTGCTTTTGTTTTGTTTGCGTAAAAAATTCAAAACTTCATTTTCTTTAATAAAAGGAATAGTAAAGTAAATGAAATTTGGAACTCTTGTATTCACAAATTCTTCCAATTTGTCAAGTGAACCATTATTTGAGATAATTCTATTGGTAGAGTTGATGTTATAAACGTCTTTAATATTGGTAAAATATTCATTTAAAATGTTCACAATTTCACTGATGTCATTTATCGTACGCCCATCAATTTCAAGAGAGTTAATAATATCCCTATGCCCAGAGTTACCACGTAGGTCATTAATATGTTTCCATAAATACGAGATATTTTTCTTGTCTTCGATTGCAGATTCTATTAACCGCTGTTTGTTTTCCCTATTAAGGCACTTTACTTTGTTTCGCCAGTATGTATATAGTAGCCACTGTTTAGTTCTATGGTAATAATCTCTATTACGCCCTGCCTTAATAATATCTTCATTTATCCAATCAGGTCTACTAATATTCTTAACACTTTTGGTTTTTAAGGAAGAATGACAATTTAACACATACATAAAAGTGGCAGTCCATCTTTGAAATTCATCATCAGTGTTGCTGGATATTGAAACATCTGAACATGACTTTTGTAAATCACTTAAAAAGTCTACTTCAGAAAACTTTCGAAAAGATCGATAAGTAATTTCAGTATGTGTTAGTTTTGTATTGCAACTATCTTGTACGCATCTTGTAAAACAAATTGGATAGTGATCACTAATCGCAACTTGAGCTACAAAAAATTCAAAAAAATTAATATCACAGTTGCGGGCATATAAATGATCAATAATAGATGCTGACGATTTAGTTACGCGAGTGTGGCTTTTAATAAGTTGACATAAATAATGATTTCTTATGCACTGTGCCCATGCTTGGTTTTTAATAGAGTCGGTGTCAGTGCAATAATTTATATTAAAGTCACCAAGTATATACATTTCAAGATTACACATTGACGCGGTTTCAATCTGCCTTTCAAAACTTTCACTCCAACTAACTGGAGCCCACGGTGGTCGGTATACAGAGCAAACAAGAATTGGTTTGATACTTTTAATCCTTACCTCTACCCATCGGCTCTCAACATCATCATTTTCTAAGTCAAGCCTACGTGTTTAGTGTAGATGATCAGCTATGTATAAAACTATCCCACCCCCGGACGTTTTACTAATATTTGTACAATCACGATCTTTTCGATCGATAATAAAATTCGGAACAGAAATGATTTCGTTTTCATCTTCATGATCTAGAAAGGTTTCGCATACACCTATTAAATAAATATTATTTGATCTATATACCAACATTTTTAGTTCATCTAATTTAGAAAGTAGGTGATACAGCAGTAATATGTTCTTAGATTAAAAAATATAACAAAAATCATATTACTGCCGCAGTTAAGCAGTGACAGCAGTGAGATCGTTTTCACAGCGGCAGTAGTAGCAGTTACAGCTGTAAGGTGTACGTAGATTAAAAAACAAAAAAAATCATCTTACAGCCGCAGTTACTGCAGTGACAGCAGTAAGATCACCTTACTGCCGCAGTTACAGCAGTTACAGCAGTTACAGCAGTAATATGTTCTTACATTCAAAAACTATAACAAAAATCATCTTACTGCCGCAGTTACAGCAGTGACCACAGTTAGATCATCTTACTGCCGCAGTGACAGCAGTTACAGCAGTAAGATCATGTTACTGCCGCAGTAACAGCAGTGACCGCAGTAAGATCATGTTACTGCCGCAGTAACAGCAGTGACCGCAGTGAGATCGTTTTCACTGCGGCTGTAGTAGCAGTTACAGCAGTAACATGTACGTAGATTAAAAAAATCATCTTACTGCCGCTGTAAGTGAGGCAGTAAGATGATTTTGGTGTTGTTTTTTTATAATCTTAGAACATCGTACTGATGATACTGCTGTAACTGTTGTTACTGCCGCAGTATAAACGATCTTACTGCTGTAACTGCTGTTTCTGCCGCAGTATAAACGATCTTACTACTGTCACTGCTGTTACTACCGCAGGAAAAACGATCTTACTGCTGACACTGCTGTGACTGCCGCAGTATAAACGATCTTACTGCTGACATTGCTGTTACTGCCGAAGTAAGAACGACCGTACTGCTGTCACTGCTGTAACTGCGGCAGTAAGATGATTTTGGTGTTGTTTTTTATAATATAAGAACATCGTACTGATCTTACTGCTGTAACTGCTGTTACTGCCGCAGTAAAAACGATCTTACTGCTGTCACTGCTGTAAGTGAGACAGTAAGATGATTTTGGTGTTGTTTTTTATAATCAAAGAATTTCGTACTGCTGTAACTGCTGTTACTGCCGCAGTAAAAACGGTCATACTGCTGTCACTTCACTTTTTGCCATGTAAAAACGATCTTACTGCTGTCACTGCTGTTACTGTCGCAGTAAAGACGATCTTACTGCTGTCACTGCTTTAACTGCGGCAGTGAGATGATTTTGGTGTTGTTTTTTTTATAATCTAAGAGTTTGCACGGTAAAATGGATGCTATTTTAGCAACTGTTCCGTAATTCTCAAAATAGTAAAAAAAAAACAGTCACTTTTATTCGGAATAAAGGTAAAAAATAGTTACTAAAAATGCGCGTGCGTAAATATGGAAACTGCGTTTTATTCATTAAGAATTAAAAAAAAATAGGTAGTTCCGGATCACCCCAACATGGGGTATTTCGGATCACTTCCGGCTATCGCATGAACATTACTTCCAGAGTCCAAAAAATTTAATCCGGAAAATTTCTGGTCACTAAAAGTAAACCAAGAATATTTTAAATAAAAATGGTTCTACTTTAACAATTGTACCATTTTCCTTCAAAATAGTAAAAAAAGACAGCAAACAGCACTCGGAATAATTTACGATTCAGTTACTATACAATTACTTTTAAGTAAATGTAGAAATCATTTAAATTCAACAAGATATAAAAATCTGGTAGTTCCGGATCACTCATCAAAGTTATTGCAAAAAAAGATTATCTTACAGCTGTCACTGCTGTAACTGCGGCAGCAAGATGATTTTGGTGTTGTTTTTTATAATATAAGAACATCGTATTGATCTTACTGCTGTAACTGCTGTTACTGCCGCAGTAAGCACGATCTTACTGCTGTTACTGCCGAAGTGAAAACGATCTTACAGCTGTCACTGCTGTAACTGTCGCAGTTAAAACGATCTTACTGCTGTCACTGCTGTAACTGCGGCAGTAAGATGATTTTGGTGTTGTTTTTATAATCTATAGCAACTGTACCATAATTCTCAAAATTGTAAAATAAACAGTCACTTTTATTCGGAATAAAGGTGAAAAATAGTTACTTAACAATGCGCGTACGTAAATATAAATAATTCAACATAATAGGTAGTTCCGGATCAACCCAACATGGGGTATTCCGGATCACTTCCGGCTATCGCCTGAACATTACTTCCCGAGTCCAAAAAATTTAGTCCGGACAATTTCTGGTCACTTAAAATTAACCAAGAATTTTTTAAATAAAAATGATTCTACTTTAACAATTGTACCATATTCCTTCAAAATGGTAAAAAAAGACAGTAAACAGCATTCGGAATAAAATTACGATTCAGTTACTATACAATTAATTGTAAGTAAATGTAGACATCAATTTTAATTCAACAAGACATAAAATTCTGGCAGTTCCGGATCACTCATCAAAGTTTATTGCAAAAAAGATTATCTTAATGCTCTCACTGCTGTTACTGTGGCAGTAAGATGATCTTACTGCTGTAACTGCTGTGACTGCGGCAGTAAAAACTATCTCACTGCTGTCACTGCTGTAACTGCGGCAGTAAGATGAATTTGGTGTTGTTTTTATAATCTAAGAACATCGGACTGATCTTACTGCTGTAACTGCTGTTACTGCCGCAGTAAAAACGATCTTACTGCTGTTCCTGCCGAAGTAAAAACGATCTTACTGCTGTAAATGCTGTAACTGCCGCAGTAAAAACGATCTTAGTGCTGTAACTGCTGTTACTGCCGCAGTAAAAACGATCCTACTGCTGTCACTGCTGTAACTGCGGCAGTAAGATGATTTTGGTGTTGTTTTTTATTATAATCTAAGAACATCGTACTGCTCTTACTGCTGTAACTGCTGTTACTGCCGCAGTAAAAACGATCTTACTGCTGTAACTGCTGTTACTGCCACAGTAAAAACGATCTTACTGCTGTAACTGCTGTTACTGCCGCAGTAAAAACGATCTTACTGCTGTCACTGCTGTTACTGTCGCAGTAAAAACAATCTTACTGCTGTCACTGCTGTTACTGCCGCAGTAAAAACGATCTTACTGCTGTCACTGCTGTTACTGCCGCAGTAAAAACTATCTTACTGCTGTCACTGCTGCAACTGCGGCAGTAAGATGAATTTGGTGTTGTTTTTATAATCTAAGAACATCGGACTGATCTTACTGCTGTAACTGCTGTTACTGCCGCAGTAAAAACGATCTTACTGCTGTTCCTGCCGAAGTAAAAACGATCTTACTGCTGTAAATGCTGTTACTGCCGCAGTAAAAACGATCTTACTGCTGTCACTGCTGTAACTGCCGCAGTTAAAACGATCTTACTGCTGTCACTGCTGTAACTGCGGCAGTAAGATGATTTTGGTGTTGTTTTTTCATAATCTAAGAACATCGTACTTGTCTTACTGCTGTTACTGCCGCAGTAAAAACGATCTTACTGCTGTAACTGCTGTTACTGCCGCAGTAAAAACGATCTTACTGCTGTAACTGCTGTTACTGCCGCAGTAAAAACGATCTTACTGCTGTCACTGCTGTTACTGTCGCAGTTAAAACGATCTTACTGCTGTCACTGCTGTAACTGCCGCAGTAAAAACGATCTTACTGCTGTCACTGCTGTTACTGCCGCAGTAAAAACGATCTTACTGCTGTCACTGCTGTTACTGCCGCAGTAAAAACGATCTTACTGCTGTCACTGCTGTTACTGTCTCAGTAAAAACGATCTTACTGCTGTCACTGCTGTTACTGCCGCAGTAAAAACGATCTTACTGCTGTCACTGCTGTTACTGCCGCAGTATAAGCGATCTTACTGCTGTCACTGCTGTTACTGCCGCAGTAAAAACGATCTTACTGCTGTCAATGCTGTTACTTCCGCAGTAAAAACGATCCTACTGCTGTCACTGCTGTGACTGCCGCGGTAAAAACGATCTTACTGCTGCTACTGTTGCCACTGCGGCAGTTATATCATCTCACTGCTGTCACTGATGTAACTGCTCACTGCTAACTTCACGTTGCTTTTGAAATGAAATGTTTCACATACCTTTGTAAAGTACAATTCATTGCCGTCAGTTTGATAGTAAAATATTTAAGATTGGTCTATTTATACAAAAGATATTGCGAGTTAAAGACAGTAACCCTAAAATCAAAAGTAACACTTCACGCCTATAGAGCTTGCATTACAATTAAAGGCATATCATTGAAAACGAACGCTTGTATTGGCTAAAGTGTTACTTTTGATTTCTGGGTTACTGTCTTGAACACGCTTTTTTTTTATTATCAATGAACCAATTTTAAATATTTTGGTATCAAAATGACGGCAATGAGTTGTACTTTACACAGCTATATAATATGTTTGATATAAAAGGCGTCTTCTATGTTTATATACACTTATCCCAAGGGTGCGTTTTCAAAGTCCTTAAGTATAAATCAATGTAAACTAAGAGAACCCTGGGGTGTGGCCAATTTTGGCCCAGGGAACATATTTTGAACAAACGTAGTAGACATCCACAAGACAATGCTACATACTAAATATCTAAGCTTTAGGAATTGAGGTTTCCAGTAAGAAGATTTTTATAGATTGCCTTTTTTTACATATTAAGGGCCCCTGGGGCGGGGCCAATTTTGACCCCAGGGCCAATAATTAAACAATGCTGGTGAAGGGTCTCTTCACAATACTCAACTCGAAATATCTATGGTCTAGTCGCATTAGTTTCAGAGAAAAATGATAATTTATGTTTTCATATATAAATCAATGTAAACTAAGAAAACCCTGGGGCGTGGCCAATTTTGGCCCAGGGGACATAATTTGAAGAAACTTGGTAGATGTGCACTAGCCAATGCTGCATACCAAATATCTAAGCTTAAGGCATTGAGGTTTCCAGTTAGAAGATTTTTAAAGATTGCCTTTTGTACATATTAAGGGCCCCCGGGGCGGGGCCAATATTGACCCCAGGGCCAACATTTAAACAATGTTTGTAAGGGTCCCTTCACAATACTCAACACCAAATATCTAAGGTCTAGTCATATTAGTTTTGGAGAAAATGATTTTTCATGTTTTCCAATATAAATCAATGTAAGAACCCTGGGGCGTGGCCAATTTTGGCCCAGGGGACATAATTTGAACAAACTTGGTAGACATCCACTAGACAATGCTACATACCAAATATCTAAGCTTAAGGCATTGTGGTTTGTGAGAAGAAGATTTTTACAGATTTCCTATATAAGTCTATGTAAAATGAAGTGACCCCTGGGGCGGGGCCCATTTGGCCCCAGGGAAATAATTTGAAAAATCTTTGTAGAGTTCCACTAGAGGGTCCTAAATGCCAAATATCTAAGCTCTAGGCCTTGTGGTTTCAGACAAGAAGATTTTTAAAGTTTTTCCTTTAGGTTGCCATGGCAACCAGAGTTCTGCATGGAATTGATTCTTTGAACAACTTTGGAAGAGCTTCATTCAAGGAACATCCGTGGCAAGTTTCATCAACTTTGGCCCAGGGGTTTAAGAGGAGATGTTGTTTAAAGCAAAAGTTGACGACGCACGACGCACGACGGACACAGGGCGATCCTAAAAGCTCACCATGAGCACAAGTGCTCAGATGAGCTAAAAACGGAAGTAGGGTTTCTCTGAGATGACTTCTTATGAAAATTAGTTGATATTAGTACAAAACTAACATGTGATATTACCCCAACTTAGTGCAGAATTAGAACTAAGAAGTTTACGTAAAAATATAGCACAATTCCGTAGGGATTCTCTGAGATGACTTCTTATGGAAATTAGTTGGTATTAGTACAAAACTAACATGTGATAGTACCCCAACTTAGTGCACAATTAGAACTAATAAGTTTATGCAAAAATATAGCACAATTCCGTAGGGGTTCTCTGAGATGACTTCTTATGGAGATTAGTTGATATTAGTACAGAACTAACATGTGATAGTACCCCAACTTAGTGCACAGTTAGAACTAATAAGTTTATGTAAAAATATAGCACAATTAAACTAGGTTACCAAATATGATCATCACTGACGTCATTCTAATTTTAACCAGTCTGTAACAGTCGATTCATGAGAAAGATAATGTATTACATTAGACAAGTAATGATCTATGTAAACCAAATTTTGTTTCAAATATCTATAATGTGCGTGTTTGAAAATTGATGACTTCATTAATTACAAATTATATACAAAAGTTGAAAACTCTAAATAAATGTGTTTTAGGCAAAAGGGTCAAGATAAAATAATTAGATCTACAGTTTTGGCGAATGTTTTTCAAAACCTTATATTTAAAAGGCAGAAGTAAAAAGATTAAACAAGATATAATTGTACGTCCAGTACACTTCAAGTCCATTTAAGTTCAAACATTATAATACCGGGTGTGTTAAGTTTCGATAGGTGTAATTAAAGAAACAGGAAAATATGTTCAGATTGTAAGAGTTAAAGTAGTTCATTTCGTTTCCTTGTTTCGTTGCTAATAGACGAAATTCGCCAACTTAACGATTATTATCTTCGGTTATGGTTTCATAATTGATTAAAATATGTTAACATTAAATTTTGGTCAAACGAAATAGTACTCTGATTTTGTTTGATGCACACTACATTAATACTAAGAACTCAGTCTCTTTCAATATTTGTACATGTAAATCTATTCTTCTTCGATTGCTAATTAACAGGCTGAACATCTAAATCTAGACATAAACATTACTTAATATACAAATTTTCTTGAACAATTTCGCTTTGAACAAATAGTACACACATAGCTTTGTTATTTCGAAAATGTTCACAGACTGGTCATGTATACATGTATTATTTCAACATAAACACTTGTCCACAAATATTAAAACACAAATCTGACAATTATGTTTTAAGATATCACGGGATACTGATCGTTGAATTTTTGTTCGTCGGATAGATATTTTCAAATCCCTCTAGATCTACATCTCTAATAAATAGTGTTATCTAGTGAAATTTCCCAAAACAGAAAAGTTGCATTTGTTACCAAATTCAATAAAAAAATCAACAAGAGAGGAAATTGATGTCGCTGATCGATATTGATTTCTCTTGGTGTGCTGATATGTTATTCTCTTAACAGAAACAAACAAAACTTTCACTACTTATAGTTTGGAGCCAAAGGAACTAATGATTTTCGAAGAGAATAATATGAAAGATATATTCAGCATTGCTCAATGTCTTTTTACACTTTTAAAACAGGGTCTTTCGGATAGAGTACAAGCCGAAGGTTTACAAAATTACCTGGAAGTGATTACCAGACAAGAGATACATGCTGTGTATGTTGAAATCGAAAATGGAGGGGTCGCGGTGGCAGTTCTCAAAGAACAAGCTTCGGGTATGATGAATGAATATGGGCTGAAGGTTATAAAACTAAGATTGGAAACCAGTCTCAAATCTCAAGCATCTGATTGGCTGAAATAGTGACTGGTCGCCATTTCAGCAAACCAGATGCTTGAGATTTGAGACTGGTTTGCATGCTCAGTTTTATAACTTTTGGGCACTGATGTTAGCTCAGTTTTAAGATGGTTATTGGAGATCTGGGTCGAAGATTATACAACTGATATTGAAGGCCAGTCTCAAATAACAAGCATCTGATTGGCTGAAATGGAAACTTGTCATCATTTCAGCTAATCAGATCGGTGATATTTGATACTGATCTCCATTTTTAGTTTTAAAATCTTGGGCCATTATAAGATAAAATAAGATTTATTTAGACTCAGCATGGCAGATTTACATACATAGAACATGTAACATAAGCTTTAAAGCTATTTGATCGACGTTTGATAGGAAGAAAAAACAACTCTTTAAAATTAATAAATGAACAGTTAGTTTCATTAGTTACTTAAAAATGTCAAAAGTTACTGAGTAAATACCGGTTTTTGTGTCAATATGTTGCGGACATACATTTATTATACGATCATGTTGCTTATTAATAATTAAGTGTTGTTTAATTCGTGACTTACATACATTTTCACTATTTCATCAGATTATAAGATCTCAAAAGCTAGACCAAAAATATGGACGCATACATAATATATTGAAAACATAACTTATTTTCCTTTCAGACGAATCTATCCAAATATGGCAAGAGCGAGCCGGCAATAGAAAATTCGAAGGCTTAGTTCCTACTTTGAAGCTGTTGGGTAAACCAGAGGGAATATATCTGGAGTTGCCTACAGACATAAATATCTGCGAAGAGTATCTCACCCTGTATTTTGAAAATAAGAAGTCTGGAGGGATGGAAGAGACAGTGAGAGAGGCTAAACTGTCAGAATCAGCCCTCAATGTACACGCTGTTGTCCTCATCTCCTCAGAAGATGGTAAATTGCATATTAATTTCCCAAGGTTATACAACTGAGCATGGAAACCAGTATCAAATCTCAAGCATCTGATTGGCTGAAATGGCGACTGGTCGCCACTTCAGCCAATCAGATGCTGCAGATTTGAGGTTGGTTTCCATGCTTAGTTCGCCATTTCAGCCAATCAGACGCTTTTGATTTAAGACTGGTTTCCAATCTCAATTTTATAACCTTCAGCCCCTATCCCGATTACGCTTCTTGCTCTTTCAGTCATATGAAAAGTGTCGTATAAGTATCTACGGAGCGCCATATTGCTAGCGAAATTATAATACTTTCAATAACTTATTGTCTGTACATGATTCCTTACGTACGTTCTATACTACTCACTTTCCGTTTTATCCCGAAAATTTTGCCCCTACCAAGTTTTAACCGCTGTTCCGCTTAAACAGTTTGTCGGCTTATTCCTTCTTTGGCACAAAACTGATGTAAAAAACAATAACAATAAACACACAAATTTTCAGGATCAAAGCAATTATTTTATCGTTTCAACCTTATGTGAGGAATAAACGGAATCTTTTAAGTGATTCTAATCAAATTTTGAGCAGTATATATTAAAATGTCTTGATTGATTTGGTTTGTTCATTTAAGCTATAAAGTCCATCGTCAGAAAGCGAGGTCACACATTGAAAGGTGTACATGTGGCGCTACAACCGTACTATTCGAATATTCACGACATCATCATTAGTGCAGCCATGAACAAAAGTCAGCCATACGGTAATGTTTATTTTGAAGATTTTATAGTGATTCAAATAATATTATTATCAAATTATAGTATTAATTACAATTTAGAAGTTGTATCCAGATAAAATTTAAGCTTTATCAACATAGTATTCTTGAAAGCATTCTCTGAATAATTAATGTTGGTTTAAGTTTTGTTCGCGCTCAGGAAAATGAGGAACTGTCAAAACCATGAAAAGAATAAAGTTGAAAGTACGACAGAATAAGTGAATAAACGCTAATGAAAATCGTATAAAGACTTCTATATAAATTAATAAAAACGATAGAATAACGTTACTGTGCTCTTGCATCTAGCAGGAAACATATAGAGACATTAGTAAATATTGTGCACACTTAACCTCATGAACATGCTTAATCAAACCGAGCCTGCAATATTTTCGTATTTGTCGTGTTCAAAGTTCCCTTTTAGTCTATTTCATGACTGCATGTTTCGAATCTTATTTTGCTCTTTACAGAACCACCAACAATCCACAGTCCGAAATCCGAGGTTTCACAAGAGTGGCTACTGTAATGCCTGTGCAAAGAACTGTGGATAAACAATATTCCATTGACAGGAGGCGCGAAGATGGGCAAATAAAGAAACCAACCGATATTGGTCCTGATAGATACGACACAAATGTGGAAGAAAACGAGAATTTGCTCAAGACTGCCGAAGTTTCGTCTTCAGCTGTTAAGATAGAAATGTTGGAAATATTTAACTTTTGAGACATTTATCAGACGGATAGTTTACAAATTGAATATGTCCTTAACATACATTTTGTTCCAATTTTTACTTGTCTTAAGCCACCTGTGTAAAGCAGCAATCTTTTGTCACTTGGGTGGCTGCTTAATACAGGTGTGTCTGTACACAGAATCAGTTTAACAAGTACTTGTACAATAAATAATTATCAATTAAAATCAGTTACCTATGCGTGTTTTTCAATATACTATAAAAACATTTAACATAATTTAGATTTAACTTTAATATTACAACTCCATAAGTTCAAGTTGATTTCCGCAAAACGTGTAGTTGAAAAGATGATTGAAAAATTACTTCAATTTTAACTAAAACATCAGAAATGTTTATCTTATATCGTAGAAAGTTATAAACTTTTGTTTTTATATTGTACTGAAACATTGTCATTCGTCTAACTTTAAATTGATATGTTTTGCTGGGTTACTAAAAGTGTTAATTTCTCCTTTTAGATATAAAGCGATATTTTATTCACTGTATTTTTTTGTATATTATATCTCTGTGTGGTAAATGAAGAAATTTCCTTAAACAGACAGAAGAGCCTTATTTGCCTACTATTGGTTACAGTTCTGATGATGACGAAAATACTGAATGCTGTGGTGGTGGTGAAGATATGAAAGACACTGAAGAAGAAATTACCACATTTTCTAACTATAAACCACGGGACAGGGGCGCCTCACGCAGTGAATCTGATATGCCAGAACCACGGGACAGGGGCGCCCCAAGCAGTGAATCTGATATGCCAGAACATCAAAGGGCAAATAAACCACGGGACAGGGGCGCATCAAGCAGTGAATCTGATATGCCAGAACAACAATGGGCAGATAAACCACGGGACAGGGGCGCCCCAAGCAGTGAATCTGATATGCCAGAACAACAACGGGCAGGCAGGTGTTTTAAAAGAGAAAAGGAGCGGCTTCTTCAGGGTGCAATGGTAAACAATTAGTTCCCGAAATAATATTATAACATAATAACGTATAACATAATAAACTATATGAATTGCAACATTGTGCCAAAACGTGGTTATTTTGATAGTTGCCTTAAATTACCAAAACAAATGTATTTAAAACTGCTATTGGGAAGTAATCAGAAACAACTTAATGCTTAATTCTTTAGCAAAATGATCAAACATGTTAGAAGAAAGTCTAAAATGATAGAAATACTACATATTTTAAATAATTTAATAAGCAATTAGAAAAGAAATTGTAAATAAAGATACGGACCTCATCTTAAATCACTTTGTTAAATGGAAATTTACTTCCCAAACTATCAACCCCTTATTTGGGCATCAAACTGTGCTAAAGATAATAAAACTGAGATTGAAACCAGTCGCAAATATCAAGCATCTAATGGACCTAAATGGCAACCAGTTACAATTTCAGCGAATCGGATCCTTAAGATCTGAGAGTGGTTTCCATTTTCAGTTGTATAATCTTGTGGCCTGAATTGCTGCCACCGTATTGAATTCCGTTTTTGTTCGTCGTTTTTTTGTCTCCAATGACTGAAATACTGTGCCATGTTGTAGAATGAAGACGAAGCTTTCAAGCAAGCCATTGCAAATTCACTCCAAGATCAGAACACCAATGAAGATAGGTAATATAATTTGACTCGGACTTTTTACCATCTCAAAATTTAATCGTTTTATATAGTTAGTTTTAAGCCTCATATTTACTTTTGTTCTCTCACAAAATGACTCTACGGCTGCATAAAATGCATTGATTTACATCTTAACAGTAAGTATTAAAGTATATATATGTAAAGTATGGAACTTGCTAACTTCTCATTAAGATCAACATTTATTTCAATAAACAAAAACAGGTAGCACTCAAATTCAAATAAACAAGCATTTGAGGAAAGTAAGGGTAGTTGGAACTAATCACCCAATATTATAATAATGTAATAAGGATCATTTGTCAGAAACTGGCTGAAATTCAATTTATGCACCTGTACTGGTCTACATGAAGAGATCTTAATTGTGTATCAATCTACTCTCAACCACTTCCTATTACGTTTTATCTTGTTTTCATTGATATTTATTCATTCCTTATAAATATCATTAAATATGATTATATATTGATTACTTCTTTCACTCACGGTTTTAATGTCATCATTGTGGGTATGCGAAAAATATTACTTTACGTACTTGCTATTTAATTGTTGTTTTTTCTTTTTCTGAAACTTTAGCTTTGACTATACAGTTTAACCTTCCTTAGCATCCACATGTATTTAGCAACATCTGTCTCAAACAGCCAGTTTGAAAATGTCTTAAACTGACATTTTGTTTAATTTTTTCCTGTCTTTAACATTCACCTGTGTTAAGTAGCCCCTTGGATTATTGCTTAATACAGGTTTGACTGTATTTAAAAAAGACGACACGAATTAATTTATTTTTCTTTTTACAATTTGCTAGCAATTTTACATGTAGCATCTTACACTTTTTAATTCATTTTAATTCTTACAGACGCGTGTCCAAGACACCGAGTAGCAAAGACACGCAAACGTTTACAGAGGACAGCAAACACACCCATCAGTTAGCAGCACCAAAAACGCCATCTGTTAAAATAAATCACATAAATGTTTCACTAATGCATGGGAAAATTGCAGAACAGAAGGTAAAACGCTGTGTAATAATCTTTATTTAAAATTTTAAATAAAGGTGCACTGCAAATTGATCTCTACAATGTAAACTCGTGTTGTTTAACCCTTTCCTTCATAGATACACTGTTATTGCTACGGCAAACAGTTTAGATCCAGATCCACCGGCACTTCCCTACCGTCTGATCAGGATCTAAATTGTTCGCTTTTTGATAATTTAGGTTATTTCTGACCAAAATGCGACCAGTGCAGATCCTGACGGATGTGCCAGCTGATCTGGATCTACACTGGTCGCACATGCGTGAAAATGCGTATTTATGGAGGAATGGTTTAAACTTCATTAGGACACATGTGTGAGGCTAATCTAGTAATCTCGAATACTAGTATGTGGTTTGAGCTTTTTTATATCTATTTTACTTTATCAGCTGTGTAGAATTTTAGATTGACCCCACCACCCCTAGTCACACTGTTGAAAAGATGTTTTGTTTAAGAGAGAGAGAGAGAGAGAGAGAGAGAGAGAGAGAGAGAGGTAATAAGTGATGTTTTGAAATTAAAAATGTAACCTATTAATCGGGAAGAATATGGGATAATGCACCTTAAGTTATGTTTTGGCGAAAATAATTTAATTTTATTAGATTTGAAAACAAAGATTATGAGTCGTTTGTTTTAATTATAGTTGAAAACAAACATTATGGGTCGTTTAATTGAATTATACATGTATTTAAAAACAAACCTTATCCTACTTTCCTATATTTCCGTCCCTTCCTATAATCCCGTCCCCCTTGAAAAAACAACAATTAATAATAGGATGCATGGACTTATGCAACATACAATAGAGAAATCATGATACTTTCAAGTTGCCGTTGTTAAAAAATTGAATTTATTAAAATTGAGCTTAAAAATGATTAGAAAACATATTTATGCAAGAATCACTTCTCCAAAAACACACCATGTGCTAAAACTAGCATTTATTTAGATAATCTTGCAAAACTGATAAAAATGCATCAAAATATTTTTGACCCTTGTTTGTTTGCATGGTTTGAACACAACAACAAGTTTGAAATATTGAAAACAAATTCTTCACACAGGTTCTTACAGCAAAGGACGTGTTTATAGGAATGCGGCGGCCATTTATTTCACTGGCGGTGTGTGTGTCTGCTAAACGACCAAACATGCATATTTAACATGATTTTCAGATATAATGTTCCGTTTCATAGAAAAAGGAATGCTCTTTTGATCATCATGCTAATTTGACATTTATATTATCTTATTATAAAGTATTTGACAAAAATTTGGTAAGGGGGATGGAAATACAGGAATTGGAATATGAGTCGTTTATTTAAATTATATAATTATATTTATAAACAACCCTTATGAGTCGTTTGGTTTAATTAATTTTGTAAACAAACATTATGAGTCGTTTGTTTGATTATACGTGTCTGTGTTATCCAGGCTGATGTGTTAGTGAACGTTGTGTCACCGACTGGCAGTATAACGAACGGTGTGATCTCGAAATCATTTCTTCAACTCGGAGGCGATAGTTTCAAACAGGTTTAGGCTCGGCAATAATTTCTTGTGTTATGTAACACATTTTGTACATAGATATATTGTTTCTTTATTTCTTCAAGGGCCGTCTAAAGTCGGCATTGCACTGTCATCGATCAAAAAGAAATTTTAAATTATTAGAATATCTTTGAAGGCAAAATGCAGTTCAATGAAATTTTGCATACATAAAAGTTATTAATGTATCTTTATTTTACATACTTTAAGAAAAATGAGAACAGTTAAGTAAATGTCCAGTGCCCAATGTTATAAAACTGAGCATGGAAACCAGTCTCAAATCTCAAGCATCTGATTTGCTGAAATTTCGACCAGCCGCTATTTCAGCCAATCTGGTGCTTGAGATTTGAGTATTATGATCATTCATGTTACACTTTCCAAAAAAGTATAAATTGGAGGGCTATCAAAGGAATAAAAAATAAGGAAATTATTTTCTACTTGAAGTGCCAGAATGCATTGGATATAGCTGGAGGTCCAGGTACAGTGGTAAGGACGGGCGCATCAGGAGGACTGCGTTGCAAAGCCGTTCTACATGTTACTCTACAGCCAGGGGCAGAAAACTGCAATCAGGTAGGTATATAAATTGACACCCATCGCATGTACAGGGAGACATTTTAAGTCGCCTCTCGGTAAGCAAAGCGACCAACTGTAGATTGGTTATTCATCAAGCAGGCAGGGCGCTTTAGACTATTATGTTGTTCGACTTCTTTAAGAACTAACAGATGTTTTTATTAACCAAAAACGTGGATAAATTTAAATTGCCTTTTATTTTCTTGATTGTGTATTAGATCTCCAAAAACACTGGTTGCCAAATACCTTGTTGCAGCTGTATTTTATTAAATCTGTGTATCGATAAAAACTCCAAAAAGGTTTTCCTTAATTTTTAATATCGATACCTCTTTACCCCTGTTTACATTTACATTTACACTCAGAAAACACAGCCTCCCCTAGCAGCGAAATAGTAGAGAGGAAAGGAGAGCATGTTTTTATAAGAATATCAATTTCAAATATGGCACCATAATTAACGAAAAAGCGCCTTCGGGTTACCGCTTTGGAACGGTCAGTGGCAAAACAAAGCGAATAAGCTTGATAACACACCGTAAGTTGTTGCACGTTGTGAAGGCCATCAAAAAATGAAAAAATACAATATTAAAATCAGTATCACCTCTTTATCATATATTCAATATGTTTAGTTTATTGAGTAGCTGTTTATGTGACACGTATACTGAGGCTGAAAAAATTTACAAAAAATGTTTCATTTGCAGATACTGGGTAAAGTGTTGCCGGAAATATTAGATAAGTGTTTTGGCAATGGTTATTCCACGCTTGCTTTGCCTCCACTTGGTGTTGGAAGAAGAATGTACAAATACAAAGCGAACGATGTGGCACAGCAAATTCTTCAAGGAATTTCAGAATATCAGCTAGGAAAATCGGGGAAAAGTCTCAAGGTAATTAATTATGGCGCAATTTATCCCCAATATAATAAACTGGGACAAATAGATACGTGAAATATGCATATCAGGAATCGCCAAACTCAGAGAACACAGCCTCCTACCCAGACAAAAAAGTAAAAAAGTGAAATATGCATATCAGGAATGGCCACATCCAGCAGACACAGCCTCCCCACACAGCCAAAAAATGGAGAGGAAAAGAGAGCATAGTATTACAATAATCAGTTTCAAAATGGACGTCACAAACAATTAACAAAACTGAGAACCCGAACGGTTACCGCCTTGGAACGGTCAGTGGCAAACAATTTGCTAATCGTGTTAAACCAG
This sequence comes from Corbicula japonica, assembly GCA_038501625.1. Taxonomy (NCBI): domain Eukaryota; kingdom Metazoa; phylum Mollusca; class Bivalvia; order Venerida; family Cyrenidae; genus Corbicula; species Corbicula japonica. The sequence goes on from JAZAYU010000159.1 coordinate 948,693, forward strand.
GTTCTAGGGTGCACCAACCTCACATTTTCCCCAACAGGTTCTCATATCAACACACAATTACAAGTGGTCTTGGTAAAAAGAGAGGAAAAGGAGGTAAGAGCATGTGTTTATAGTTGTGGAGTATAATAATGATCGTTTTTGTCCAGAATAATGGTACATTCAGTATGGTAATGGTAATTTTCTTGCAAAAATATTACCTCATTTCAAGGATAAACTTCGTATTTTTAAGACACGTTTAAGGCGCCCCAAAGGCGATATGGCGATAAACTTAATTCATACATGTACTATATAAACTAACATGAATGGTTATGTTTATTATTATTACTTTTGTTATTATAGTTATAATGATTTTGATTAATATTATTATTTTTTTTTATTATTATTATTTTTGTTTTTGTTGGTGGCGTTGTTGTTGTTGTTGTTGTTGTAAAATGTCGTAAAAAGTAGTAAAACAACAGGAAACATAAAGATGTATTACCATGTCCCATTTCAGCAAATTACTGTGGTGATCTTCAATGACGATGATGAAACATACCGAGACTTTGATGATGCCTTTACCTCTTTCGCATCAGTTCAAAGGAATCATTACTTAAAGTCAAGGGCAGGTGACCGTCATTCATTTCACAAAAGTAGGCCCACCGGCCGCGGTCGAAGTGATAGCAATTCCAGACATACACATGGCAGTGCAGACCGGGATGCATCGGGAAGAAAACGCCAGGAGGGATTGCCTTGTACGTTTGTCGAAACATTATTTAGCATGAGTATCGTAAATTAATTATACAAAATTACAAACTTTTATTTTTGTTTAAACTTTACTTGGATTTTAGAAACAACAGCTTAGATTTATGTTGACTAAGCATCTTATACTGTCAACTTCCGCTAATGACTTTGTCCTACATAATGAATCAGAGTTAATGGGATTGCATGTCCTAATTAATCTTATTTACACCCTCAGATGATCGGAATCTACTGTTTCGAGTATTTGATTGTGTGATGTGCTCTGACATCCATTATCAACAAATCTATTTTCGAGATTATGATCGTACATATGTATTTAAATCAGTTGAGTTTAAGTTATCGAATCAATTTACTTTGGGAGCATATTTTATTTTTGTGGTGTAAGGTGGCTTTCAAAGTTCATTTTTGATCTTTTCCTGATACATAAAGTTACTGATTTTTGTACATATGTTTATAATGTTTTAAGTGTACTTTTGTGTTTTTAATAACTAATTTCACTATTTTACAAATTGGTAGTAAATAACAACATACATTATATGTAAAAACAGGCAAATGGCTGTAAGAGTTATTTTGAAAAACAACAACCACAAAACAACAACTTTCAGTATATTAAGTCGACGACATCCAAGTTACTTTCTCTAACAGATGTTATTTTATTTCAATTTATGTATCATTAATTAACTAACAGTTTATTTACCATATAAATTTGAAATAATGTGAATAAAATGATATTACAGATTTCGATATTTATTTATACTGGGTTAGACATGGACTTTATTTTATTTATATATCATTTCTAAATGACATTTTATTTACCATATAAATCTGAAATAATGTGTATAAGATGATATTACAGATATCAGTTCCTATTTATACTGGGTTAGACAACCAGGTAAACATTTATTTAAAAAAAATAAAATGCCATCAAGCCAAAATAAACAGTTTTACTGGACTAAAGATGGCACATATTTGAGAAAGAAATGGAAATAATAAAATCGCCCAAAACTGGCAGCAAAACATTTAAAATAATTTTTCAATTTTCAAGCCTTTTAAACAGCAGTCATTGGAAAAAACAAGTTAAATACTTAAGTAAGTTCTCTATATTTATGTGTTTTCTGTAATTCAATGTCTCAGGATTTTGTTCGACCAAAACAGATGTTTAATTAAAAAGTTACTTTTTGTAAGAATTATTGATAATCTTTTCAGTAAATGTCCAATATATTGTCAGTCAATGCAGGTGAGATTTAAATGTATATGGTCAAGGTAACTGAAACATTAAAAAGCGATGATATAATATAATAGTATATAAATCAAATTGGTTTAAATTATTTTACTAATTTAATGCATTTTTGTTATCGGACAATTGTTGCAATGATTGTCTTTCAAACATTTAGAACTTTTTTGTCAAAATACAGTGTAAAGATTTTGTGAATAGTATGTCAGCTATATTATTGTAGCTATTTTATAATCAAACAACGTGCATACAATGAAACTCATCCCCCAAGAAAAAATGATAACCATGTAACATTTAGTAAATACTTTGTCATATAGTTTATATCACAATCTGATCATGTTAGATAACATTCTGTCATTGGTTGTGTTGTTGGTTGTTGTGGTGATCTACTCCAAACCACTATAAATTAAAATATGTATAAAAATTACCATGGCAACTACAGAACTAGTAATTATGTAGCATCTCATGGTATTGTTCATAAGCTTAATCATTATTAATATGAACATAGTATCCGGGTAGTATTGGCACTTTGTATTGGGTATAACAACTTTCACCCTAAATGATTGCGTTACTTTTTATGTCTTCGTAATGACTTAGTTATAACAAAAAGTCTCTTGAATTTCAAAAGCAACACTTTTATGTATGATTTATCAATTTAAAGACTAGGAAGAGATTGTAAAAACAGTTACTTGTTAACATATTAGTGCCCTTTACTGTTTGTTTCATTTCTGTTGTCAAGTTTACCAAGTTACTGTTTAGAATTTCATTTTGTAAAAAGAGTAACTTGATTTATATTTCTTTCATAGGTAATAGAAATACTGTATTCTTGTAAATGTCACATATATACACCAATTTATTTGAACATTAATATTTTTCAAAGCCTCCGTGGTTTCCCAAAAAAATGCTGATTTTAGATAACAAGACGTCCTTTAAAAATTAGATTGGAGTACTCGAGACTATACAAGGTTTATGATTATGGACAAAACTCATTTTAACAAGAATTGCCTTTTGGACCATTTCCCCAAGGAGTGCCATATTTTATTGTTTATTTAAATGTCGAAGTAGGATTGATAGTTTATGTTTGTATGCATTAATAGTTGAAAACTAGAAGCAAGTTTTTATCCTTTAAATTTTCCTGGTAGGGATAGGAATTATTTCAACATGTTAAATTAACAACCCTTCTTTGTACCGCAAGAAAGGATTGTTTCAAAATAAGTTGTTTGTGATTTTATTTTCATATTTATTCATTTTGCAGATAATGATAAAGACATTCTGAAAGGACTCATCGAGAAAACTGCTAAAGCAGCAAGCCAAAAAATCCCGCGATTTCTGCTAGGAGAAAATGTTGATCATGAAACGAGACGTAAAAAGCGAGAAGATGTCAAAAGGGGAACGAAGGATTTCGCAGAATTGATGTACGAGAAGGAACCTGTTGTACCGGCATACTGGAGCATGTATAAGCCACAGACTAGTTTAAAAGAGCATCTTTTATCATTGAAGGATCGTATGACTCGCAAGAAACATAAAAAATTCAGTCTTCCTCAGGACAGCCGACCTTATTCCGCCATCATTAAAATGATTAACGCAACATTTGATCAGTCGAAACTTGGACAAGGGAATGATGCCGTGGGACTAAATAAGTTTCATTATTCGAAGTTGTTTGTCTTAAAAGTTGAAAGAATCGAAAACCTCGAACTGTACGAGAAATTTGCAAGACAGATACAGATTTTCTATAGGCGCTTGTCGTCAGCAGGCGAAGGCAGATACCCCGAATTTACAGAAATTCCTGACTGTCATGGTGCAGTCAAAACCGAGCAATTTGTGAGCTCTGCCTTCGATGTAAACATTCATCCAGAGTTAAATGAAGTGTTTCTATTTCATGGAACGAAGAAGGAGAATGTTGGGGTGATATGCGACAGTGGACTTGATTTTAGACTGGCTGGCGAAAAGGCTATGTTTGGTCAAGGAATTTATGGTGCGGAATGTTCAATGAAAGCTGACCAATATGCAGGTGAAATTTAAATGGAGTATTCTCTGACAAAAAATGTTGTACGTGCAGTCAAACTTAAAATTCAAAATTTCGTAACTATTTACAATTTAAGATTTCAAAGTTTATCTGGTGCAAGACTTTATTTGAATATAAACGTTTCATTTCCCGTTTACATGCATACAATAATCTAACTGAATGATATAATTTCAGATGAAAAGACTAAAAGAACAGCTGGACAGGGTGAAGTAAAAAAGATGTTCTTAGTGCGCATGTTACTAGGAAACGCCTTTGTCTGCAAGGACCCCAATCCTCACAAGTACCGTCGCCCGCCGTGCACGAAATGTTTCAAGGATGACTGCATAAACACAAGACATGCAAACAAATTTGGCCACTTGTTCGATTCGATTATTGGAGATAATGGAAAGCTTTTCAGAGAGTTTGTGGTGTATGACAGCAATCAATGTTATCCTGAATACCTTATCACATACGAGAGACGTTAGGCTTTCAGATGCTTGTATACTTCTTTAAAAACTCGTTCTATTAACCCTTAAAAATACAATCAATAAATGTGATTGTAAACGTTAAATTTTGTAACACAGTACATATAATCCTACATAGTCAGAAACTATGAAGACATACATTTAAAATGATAGTTCCTGTAGCTTGGAGCGAACCCGCAGAAGAAGTTCAGTTGCATATTTCGACAACATATTAGCGTAAAATACTATAAACGGTATCGAAGACGTCTGCGTTAATCTCTATCGAAGACGAACAAATAAAAAAAAACTGACTATGGATAAGAAGACAGTCACGTGATATTGTTTTATATAAGCAAAAATGATCTTATTGCATGTATGACCGAGTTGAATATATTTCCAGTGAGAAATATTCATGAAAGGGACATGAAGATAATTAATAAATAAAACTGTTTGCTGATAATTTAATTATCACTTGACTGTCACATGACTGTCTTATTATAATTTACATTCTATATAGTCTGGTACTGAATAAAACAACATATTGAGAAACTAAGGTAAAATTAATCGATCTTTCAGGCGTCTATCAATTTAAAACATATCTCATTTGAATTCTTAAATTAATGGGATGGAGATAAGAAACCAAGGCAGTAAGTACATATGTGTTCTTCATATACAACCTGGCAGGGCAACTGTAAGCTTAGTTTAGAATCAGTAAAACTAAATATAAAGCACATTACAATACATTTAAGCATATGGAAAAGTAATTTTCATTTTCCTTGCAATCAAGAAATAGTGTTACCTGGTGTGAAGTATAAAACTGAGATTTAGACCAGTCTCAAATCTCCTGCATCTGATTTGCTGAAATGGCGACTGGTTTCCATTCTTAGTTTTATAATCTTGGTACCTGGTGCCTGCAACTTTCTGATGGATATCCGCTTATTTAAATAATGAGACTTATTTATTTCGTTGAATATTGATCTTTTTTGCTGTATATAATAAGCTTTTTAGTCGATGTATGTTTGAGTAGTTTTAGTCTTTAACTGTTGCTATTGCTTCGTTTTGAGTTTTGTTATTTACTGACTGCCAATGAAAACGCAACACTTTGTTAAAAAAAATATTTTGATGTGTGTAAAAGTTTAAAATATTGGCAAAGGTAGATGTGTTTGAAACAATAAGATGTCGTTTATCCAAGCGAGTAATTGCTGACGCTGAACAATGCATCCGACGAGCTATTTCACGTGGAGATATCGCTCCTTTGATCATGCCCAATACCCTATGTGGCTGGTTGTCTGAAAGCCTTGGAATTATCACTTTTGTGCACAAGAAGCGCTACTTTACCTACGTTAATCCTTTTTTGTAGCCTGTTTCTGTTTCCTTTATATATCTCCTAGTTATTTTATACCTTGTTAGATTAAAACCAAATATTTTAGTACCAATGTCAAATTGTCACCTTTAACTTTCAAGTAGTCCAATGTTATTAAGCTAAACAAGAGACGATCATTGTTATAAAGCCGAATACAAATCAAAGTACAAGGTAGATAACTAGTCGTCTACTTTTTATTTATTTATTTTGTATTTTATTTTGTAATTTTAGTTTGCATACACGTTCCCTTCTGTATATTGTGCGAAAAAATCAAAAGAGAATTACGTTATCACAATCATTATTGCCTTTCGCCCATGATACCACATGAACTCGGTAAGAAAAACATTGCCGGAACCACACGTGAAAAATGAAATTCAGCTTCAAAACTTGCTCTATACAACTGATCTAGTCGTGCTTTTAAAGTGCCTCAAAAGTATTATTTAGCATATTCTTTTATGATTATTTAATTATCATAGAATGTTTGATAAATAAATTTCTGCACCGACAAGCACCAGAACATTGTTTATTTGAATTATAAACTTACTAAGTGTATGTGGTGAACACAACATAGTTGTCGTGAGTAGAGCCAGTTTTTTTAAATTTTAAATTAGCCATTTTAACTAGTTAATATGTGGTATTGTTGTTTACATATAGATGAACAAAGTATATTTTTAAATTCTTGATGTTCCAATATTATTTTTGCTTGCCTACATATACTGATTAATGTCAGTGATGCATCGAGAATGTCCTCGGTGTACATGAACGACTGTCGTGCAAACGCTGTGACCCAGCATTTTCACAGTAATTTACGCTGCATGCAAGTAACCGACATTAATTTTGTAGATACTCAGTATTTGCTTGCACCTATTAAAGTTTAAATGTTTATGACTGAACTAATGGCATAAAGAATATCATAAGACATTTATTGTATGCAGACATCAAATTACTTTTTGTTTTTGTTTAGGCAGACATTGATTTTTTTGATGACTGAGGTGATGATTGAAATGATTTTACAGTGAATTACAATGAAACATGGGTTTCGTAAATCGTATCAAATAAATTGTAACACTACCAAATTCGTGTGATTACTGACCATTCAACCTGTCTGTCATAGTCAAAAATAATCTATTTTGTGCTTATTGTGCTAATTGTCAAAAACTTATTAAATTGTTTTAAGGGCTTACCACACTCCTCCCAAGCACGTTCATCTATAAAAAGAAAATTATCAAAATCTCAATAACGACAACATGCCGTTAAATGAAACTTTGCACAAATGTATGTTATTAGTGTATCTTTATTTTGCAGATGGTAAGACACGTTAGAACAGAAAAGAAAAAAAGCGAGATCTAAAAATTCCCTCAACTTCCATTTACCTTAATTCATAAAAACTAAACAACACAAAACATCATTTTAAATGCCCACATGGGTAATATGATACTGACAACAATTTATTGAGTCCTCGTGACTTACATATGTAAACTCTACAAGATATTAGTAAAAGTGTGTTTGACCTTCAATTTTCTGATCGCTTCCTGGTCGCGTAAACGGATGACAATCACTGATTTTTCTTTAAGTAGTTGAAGGTTTTTTACAAAGTTCACAATATTTTCTTCTCAGTATCATTGCACTTACGTGGGAATTTATTATTATGTTTTGTATCGCTTAGTTTTTGTGAATTTATGTAAATAGAATTTTAAGGATTTTTTAGGTCTAGCTTTTTTCCTTTACTTTTCTAACGTGTCTTATTTTATGCAAAATAAAGATACATTAGTAACACTCATTTGTGCAAAATTTAATTGAACGGCATTTTGACATTAAATAATATTTATTTCTTGAAACTAAAATTATTTCTTGAACTGCTTGGCTCATATTTACGCATACATAAATTTTATTGACCTTTTCCATAACCTTAAATTTAACATTTCTTGACCTTTTTTACCTGTTTATACAAAGGAATTTTTTTAATCTATGAATATTTGATCCAGAAAATATCACTGAACTTTGCCATAAATATTATTTAATTTTACAAAGCGTTAGTATTAACTATTTCTTGAGTGTGGCACAGGGGTATACTTTCGACAAGTTCTAGTCGAGGTGTTGGTATTATTTTTAGAAAATTAATGAGATAAGTATCTTGTTTCATTTTTTGTAGTTAACTGTTTCTTGAATAAAGCTTTATGTTTAAGAATGGAGTTATTTTTCCTTTTTTAGCTTCAAATTTGAAAAGCATAACTGAATTTAAAAAAAAAAATCTGTCTAAGTTCTTATGTCTAAGAACAAAGTTCTCATGTCTAAGTTCTAATGTCCAAGTTCTAATGTCTAAGTTCTAGGAACTAAGTTTTAATATCTAAGTTCTAACAACTCTATTCTAGGATCTTAGTTATAACATAGTTTTATAGCTAGTTTTCGCATGTATGGTCAAGATTCTATTGTGCGTATTTGGTGATGCGATCCATTATATATTTACTGATGATCCCAATTCGCAGCCAAGAGCAAGTCACACCATGAAGCATTTGTGCAGAATTATGCCCCTTTGTCACCTATGGAAATTGTAGCAAATAGTATTTCAATACTATATAAGACAACATATTTTCTTATATATCATGATGATCACATGCAGTATCCAACTGCTGATAACTTCATCCAGCATTAATACGCAAGCGCAAGTTTTCAGGACGAATTAAGGGTCATAATATATTATTACTATGTAACTATTACTTGATGACCTTTACAACGTACAACTATTCCGGCCCAAAGGAATAATGGCCCGGTTTTAAAAACAGGTTTATAGCGAATGTTGAGTACCATGTGGCCCGGCTTTATATATAGATTGTTGAGTACTAAACGGGTACCATGTTGTATGTACAACGGTACGGTATTACCCCAGGAAAACCGATTAGTAAGAGGGAAGATGTCAACGTATATTTATGTTGCTTGATTATGTGGACTTATTGTTGAATTATGTCGAAGATTATGTATGCAAAAGTTTTATGTTTATATATAAACAAAATATTTGTATGACCAAGATACAATTCCATGTATGATTAGTCAGATAATTGATTGTTGTGATTTCGCGTGATAGTTTTTATCTGACCCTCTGGTTTTTCAAGATGGCGTTTAGCACGCAAAGCATGTAAGATTAGGTAGTGCAATTGGATATAGTCCTATAGGATTGTTTGCGGTAAGTTTTTGTTATATTTTAAGTTATTTGCAATGGCTTTGTTTGCATGGATTTTTTTATAGTTTCGTTTTCTAGATCACTGTTGATCGGGAATGTGCGCCAGGTTATAAAAGAGATCGATGAGTTTTGTGTTTTCTTTTAAGCGAAATATATGCGAATTGAAAGTCTTTTGTTGTCAGTAGTTCTAGAAAGAGTGTACATGTAGTAAAAGACATTGTTTCGGTAGTTATTCTTGGAGGAATAATGAAGACTGTGTATACAAATATTGGCGATTACGTGAGTTGATTTCCGATGAAAGTAGCTGTTTTTAGTGACGCGATATACTCTGCGGCTAAAATTAGCTACTTTCATTATCGCTCGGGCAATCAGAATTCTTTCATATACATGTACCTGCTTTGTAAACGAACTCTTTACCTCGGAAAATCTTTAGTATAGTATCGAAAATATGAAAAAAAATTGATGTTATGATCCTTATTTCCAAGCCAATGATCGGCAGAATTCAACAGAGGAATGATTAAATTTTCGATCTATACCCGATTTGGTAAGATTAGCGAACTATTCGTTGAGATGCTGATTTTTTAAGAGCTGTGTTTCGTTTGGGCTTTACAAAATGGAGGTATTGTGCGCCAGGTTATACATGAAATTGATGAGTTTTGTGTTTTCTTTTAATCAAAATATATGCGAATTGAAAGTTTATTGTTGTAAGCAGTTATAGAAAGAGTTTACATGTAGTAAGAGACATTGTTCAGATAGTTATTCTTGGTGGAATATTGAAGATTATGTTATGTTTACAAATATTTGCGATCACGTGAATTGGTTTTGGCGCAATATATGATGCTTAGAACTTTGTTTACAAATGTTTTTGAAGTTGAAATTGACAGTTCTAGTGTTTTTTTTTCTTTTACAAGGAGAAGGTGATTTCCTTCTATAAAGTCAGTAATGATTGTATAACCCTTTTTGTAGGTCTTTTTCTGTTGTTCAGGTTAAGTTGGTTTGAGGTGGTATTGCAGTGTGACTCAAACCGCCCTGGTTTATGGGATCAACATGCTGTGTCTGAGTATAGATTGACATCCTGAAAGTAGCCAAAAAATATACCATGTCCGTCGTAGGACAATTGTGAAAGGTACTGTTGAGTTTATCTAGAGAAAATTCATCGTAATGTGGTTAGTGTTATGATAAATTCAACTTCCTGGCCAACTCGTTCATGAAAATTTATGTTGTTGCCTAAATAGGGGTTTGAGTATCATTACTGAGTCCCATCTTAGGTCAGGGACATGTTCCATGTGAATTAGCATGTTTCTTTCAATGACACTTTCCCTTAATTTCTATTTACATAAATTCACAAAATCTTAACAACACAAACATTAGTAACATTCATTTGTGCAAAGTTTCATTGAAAGGCATTTTGCCGTTATCGATAAATCTGCAAGGAGGGATGTAGTAAATTCTTAAAATGTTACAAATTACTTTGTATTCTAAAATGAATACATATCAACATGTATAGTTCTGCCAATTCTTCATCAGATGCATCATGTTACAATAGCGACCATCTCTTCCACAGCTTTCCAGCCAGTTATCATTCACTACATGTACTGCCAACCTCTGCACGTTCAGTAAACTAATTTTAACATAAATCAATCCCAGGCCATACCATTTCCGGAATACATCATTTCAAACTTCTCCCTTCCTTGTATACAACGCGTTCCGCAACTAATACACACGCACATCCTTCGCCAATAAAAGTATCACTTAATTCTTTGCTCGTTTAAAAAACAATCCATCACCTGCATGAACTTTTACACTCTGCATCAAACTTCCTTTAAATGTCGTCCACCGGCTATAACACGTCCGTGTTATACTTTTCTTGTTTAATACATGCACGATTTAAATCAGAAAACCGTGAATATAAGCATTTTTCAAAAAATGTAACAGACGCCGTTGCTAACATTGTAAACATATTTTTGAGAATGACCATTTGGACAGTTTTCATACTTCTCAGACATTTAAACTTAGATGCTCTACAGACTGTACATCTAACGATGTCATTTATATTATTAACTGCAAAAGATGTAGTAATATGCAATATGTTGGTCAAACCAATCAGCAAGTATCGAAACGCATGAATAGTCATCGTTTTGATAAAAACAATTTTATAAGCGTTAATCCGTTTTATTCGACCAATGTTGCTGCACATTTTAATACAAATCAGCATTCGTTGGACGATTTTTCGTTTATTCCTATTGATGTGGTACACGGGGAGATGGACAGGCTATGCAAAGAAACATACTGGATCCATAAACTTGCTACTTTACATCCGGTGGAAATTAACACGAAAATCGTCTACGATCTTAGTCTCAGTCATTCAGACGCTCTGATTTCGCAAAGGCGATCAGTACGTTTGAAGTCATTGTTCGTTAAAAACCCAGACACTCCAAAAAAGGCGTGTAATTAGGACATTAGTATAGAACGCCGTTGTTGTCTTGTAAAAATTGTTTTTAGACTGTCGCCAGCTGAAAATCGAAAGACATATCATACGGCGACAAGCATTTTAACTGTATTATTGCACCGACAGGCGTGTTCAAGTAAGCTGGGTTCTGCGGTTACCACGAGATCTGTTGAAAAGTTTATACAGATGTTGCAAGCACAATAGCTACCTTATGATACCTTAGAAATATTTTAGAATGAAATCATTTCAATAAGATCATATTTTTTCTCTAAATTTGGACCTTTTTGGATCAAAATTACGTCTGTAGTGAAAAACTTTGCCATACAACCATTTGTTTTTGAGTTTCTTAAGATAACTTCAAAATTCTTTGGCATAACCTAATGGCGATCTTAGAAACATTTAACAGTGAAATCACTTGGATTTAATTTTTAAAAAGTCAATAATTTCCCATTACAAAAAGACAAAAGTGTTAAGACAATTTAGAACAGTAAAGAAAAATAAAGCTTGAAAATCCCTAAAATTCTATTTGCGATCAAACACAAAAACGAAGCATCGCAAAACAAGAATAGTTCAGATGCCCACATGATCAAAATGATACTGACAATATCCAAGATTTTTTAAAAGAACTTTTAATTATACAGAGATAAATCAACAATTTCTTGTCATCCATTTTCGCAACCATGTAATTAACGGCCCAAAACAAACTTTTACAAATACCTCTTACTGTGTACATGTGATAGACAAGGTGATCTTAGATTTTGTTATAAGTAACTCATTATTCAGGAAGGCATTTAAATTGATGTTTAGTGATGCTTTGTTTTTGTGTTTGGCTGCAGAATTTATGGATTGTTTTAGGTCAACTATTTTTCTTTACTGCTCTAACTTTTCTAGACGTATAAATAATAACATACTTAATAATAAGATTTGTTGCTGCATTTTCCCGTTAATGAGATTTTGATATTCTTCCCTTTTTATCGATAACCGTACAATGATAACTGCCATTTCATACAACGTGACAGTCTAAAACCATTATCACGAAGAGGCAGCATCGGCGTACCATATATTTGCATTCATTTATATAAAATGGCCTAGGAAAGTACTAAACGACCTTTGTTTTATAAACCATATACCTGATTTTGTAGCTCGATATCATATTACCTTAATTTCACTTTTCCCAGTGTGGGAGAAAAACATTTAAAGCACTGTTAACAAATTTCATTAGAAATTGCGATTGATTTTGGATTTGTCTACCATACAAAAGCGCCACCTGTCGGTCAGACTTTTTTTATAGCGATGTCTCTAGACGTTCGTCAGAGCAGTGTGACACTGATCAATGACAGATGATCTAGACTACTACGATCTGAAATAATGTTTTATGTAAATTTATGTAAGCAAGATCACTATTATGATGGTAAAATATTGTTAGTTTCTTTTTCCAATTTTCTCTTCTTCTATGTAGAAACTGTTGGTATCATTTAGATCCAATGTTTTATTTTATCATATTGTGGATTTGCTTTGTACCATCGGTCCTTTTGATTGTCCAGTGTCTAGTTATATTAACATTTTTATCATTTTACAGACACAGTATACAATTTGCAATAAATTAAGTAAAATGCTTTTTATTGACGTTTTTAAATATTAAAGTTTCTATATTTATTCGAAATTGTATATTGGGTTTGTATGGTGAAAAACTAGGAATTAATATACTGCTGTGATATATTTGTGTTTCGCGGGACAGGTTTTCGCGCTTGAGATATAATCGCGCATTTTTGAGCAATTTTATATTTCTATAATAACATGATTAGATGGTGCATTTTTTATGTAATGTAAATTTGCGCAATTACAATGCGCATAACTTTGTCCCATGCGAGATATCATGTTACCACGGCGGTGTTGTATTGTATAATGTATAAATTTACATAAATTAATATACGTACTTTCCGCTATTTTGTGGCAGCGTTAAGGTGGCGTTAACGCGCCGTTTTGACGACGTCACGCCTTTACCGTTGTTATTATTCCCTGATGAAGATTCCACTGAATCGAAACGTTGGAAATATATCAACAAAATTATTTCGTGTTTGTGCAATTTTTTCCCCAAATATATAATATAAATATAATATTTCTCAATTCTTTCATAACTTCTAAAGTACATTACTTCAAAATTTGCGCGAATGTATCTCACCACTGATTATAGCAGCGCGTAATTCTCAAATAACTCTTACAGGTTACGTTTCATAGTTTTGCCTCTTAAACATTACTAGCTGGTAACGGTAGATTATGGGTCTACAAAACTGAACGTTTCGAAGTTTACGAATTATCCAAAACAATCACAACAAGCACGGTTGTTAATGTTAAAGAACATTTTATTTTGTTATTATAAATATATTTCGTTTTAATTAACTTTATTTTAATTAATAGACATAATACTCTGAAATTAACATTTTTATGTACATGTATTTCAATTTTTTATCGTCGATACCTTCAAACATGTTTTATTGCTAATTTTGAATCAGGATCAAATTGACAATTGTTTCTAATTGAGTACAGAGTATGGTTCTGCCATCTCTTATCAATCAATACATTTTGACTTATTTTTTAACATCTGAACTACCATTAATAGATTGACACGAGATTTTCAAGCATTTATCGCGCCAGATCTTGGCAAATAAATTTGTTCCGATTTCAGTTTAAACCATAAACTCTCATAATCCAGATGATTTATTGGAAGTTTTGATGCTATAGATGACAGAATAAAATAAACGGTAAATGCTTATGCTCAAGAGAACAAATTAAGACCTTTGTCGTATTTCATGTCCCCGTGAAATGTATGAGCATTTATTTATTTATCTACGAAGGGAGTTGTTGGTAGTACTGTACGCAGTTAAAACTATGATAAAAAAATACCGTGCAAGGTAATATTATATTTCGCGTGGATTTAACTTTCACATATTTCGCTATAGGAAAAGTTCGCGGAATAAAACACCAGCGATTTCAAACCATTAAATATCTAATCTTATGATAAAAACACAACTTATGCAAAATTATGCCATAGCTCAATTTTCATTTGCGCTTTCTATGCGAAATGTCATCTCCGCGAAAGTTAATGATACCTCAGTAAACGACTTGTTTACCAATTTAAATTTGTGTTAAATATAAACTAATAACATAATCGACAATAGAAAGCACAAACTATATCACTACTTCCTATTACTGCCTATGAACAGTCTCAATCAAACCAAAACTGACAAATGTACGAGGTTATTAAAAACAGATTGGTCGGCACTTATCTTAGACATATTTATAAAAGATACATATAGGAGAAATCAACAAAAGATAGCAAATTTATTCATATTATTATTTTAAATACAAAAATAAAACTTCACCTGCAGAAATATAAATTTAAAATGCATAAAAATTATAAAAATGTAATGCAAATAACGATATGATATTTTAAAACACTAAAATCAATCTCACATTTTCACAACATTTATTGCAACAAAAAATAATCCAACAAACTTAAAAATACTAATTGAAGTTTAAAATAATGAGATTTATCGAGTTGTTTTTATAAGCGATAAATAGTGATCAACGTCGGCGAAGTGTGAAAAATAATCTGTATTGTTTTTGTTTGCACTACCTGGACTTAATTTTCGCCTGTGACATATTTTGGTGTGTTTAATTTTGACCTTTTAATTAGAATGGCCAATTAGGCCAATTATTAACCAAGGCCAAAATATCCCAATTTGCGGTATCATTAAAGAAGCTGGTAAGTGTTAGGGCTGTGAAAAGTCTCCCCGTACTTCAATTGAGAGTAGTTATCCGTTTATATTACCTCCTTTGGTGGTTATATGCTAATTTCAGACCATGTAGAATGTCAATAATTATGGGTGACTGTATAAAGGCATACTTTAACTATCTCGTTTGGGGAATACGGATTTGTCTGTCTCTTGCATGGTTAGCTACACGCTGCCGCCATATTCGTAAGTCTTTGTGATTTTCTTTACATTTAACATATCACTGTAGGTGTTGAATGCAGTGTGGCGGCTGAAAAACGTCCCCAGTACTTCATTGAAGTAAAATTATGAGTTTTAAATACCTCCCTTGATATGAATATGCAAAATTCAAACCATGCAGAATGTCAGGCCTTGTGAGTAATTGCATATATGCATATTTGAACTATCCGATCGGGGGAATACGGATGATGTGTACTGTATCTGTTTTTTGCATGGTTGGCTAGGCGCTGCTGCTGTATTTGTATGGCTCTGGGGATATCCAGACATTATACAATATATTGACATTTGTCTTGTTCCTTTTTCATCTTTGCAACAGAACGACACAATTTTAATTGTTCAACTAGTCCTTTAATTTCCAATAAGCTAAAACGATTTCTTTCTTGTATTGCATATTTAAGGGCTTACCACACTCCACCCAAGCACGTTCATCGATAAAAAGAAAATTATCAAAATCTCAATATTGGCAAAATGTCGTTCAATGAAACTTTGCACAAATGAATGTTACTAATGTATCTTTTTTTGAATACAGTAAGACACGTTAGAAAAGTAAAGAAGACAAGCTAGACCTAAAAATTCCTTAAAATTCGATTCACATAAATTCACAATTTCACAAATACTTAGCAATAAAAAACATAATTTTCAATTTCCACGTGAGTGTAATTATACTGACAAGAGAATGTTGTGTACTTTGTAAAGAACGTGCAACTACCAATACAGAAATTTGTGATTGTCATCCGTTTACGCGACCAGGAAGCGAGCAGGAAATTGAAGGTCAAACACACTTTTACTAATATCTCGTAAAGTTTACATATGTAAGTCACGAGGACACAAGAAATTGTTGTCAGTATCATATTACTCATGTGGGCATTTAAAATGATGTTTCTTGTTGTTAAATTTTGTGAATTGATGTAAATAGAATTCAGGGAATTGTTAGATTTCGCTATTTTTCTTTACTGTTCGAACGTGTCTTACCATATGCAAAATAAAGATACATTACTAACATGCATTTGCGCAAAGTTTCATTAAACGGCATGTTGTCGTTATTGAGATTTTGATAATTTTCTTTTTATCGATGAACGTGCTTTGGAGGAGTGTGGTAAGCCCATTTATTGCGAACGACCGAAACTTGCATTCCTCGTGGGAATACTTAATAACCATTTTGAGTGTTGCATGCAAGAATATCATAGCTACATTGCGGCAAAGAATGAGTGCAACACTGGATTTCTTACTTTAAAGAGAAACACTCGACTACGGCACTGATAATTTCATTATAATAAACACGTAGTTTTCAATATAATTTCTTTCTTCTATCTACATATTTTAAAAGATCGCAGATTGCAAATGATTGTAGCTTCCAAAAGATTTTTAAACACTGCTATGATATTGGTCTACAAAATTATACAAACCTTTTGCATACATAGAGTAGGACTGCGGAGTGAATAAATAGGATATCGATATCATGTTTACATAGAAATTACCCATAATCGCTTGAAATCTAAACTATTCAGAACACTCAGTAAATAAATCGCTTATTTAAAACTTTGACCGATTATATCTGGATTTTTAAAACAAAGGTATGTAATAAATACAAGTTTTGATGTTTAGAAGCTTTACAAACAAAAACAAACAATTCGTAGACAGTTATAGCAATTTTTGAAAAACGAAAACGAAAACTAGCGGACTTGCTTAACTGTTACGTTAGCATTGTGTTTTATACAAAGTAACGACGTTAGAAATTGAAGATTTTTAATATGTATAATGTATTTAAATAATCATTTCGAAACAATTACAAATCGTACACAATCTTAGCAATTTTTTGCCCCCCCAAAAAACAACAAAAAAAACGAAATCGAAAGTAGCGGACGTGTTTTAACTGGTATTTAAGCATTTTGCTTTATGTATAGTAATTAGGTTAGAAATTGAAGATTTATTTTTAACATGTGTAATGAAACCAACTAATATCCAAAATTTGTTATTTATTTTAGTAAAGTGTGCTCAGCAAAAAGCAGAAAGTTGACAGATGTATAAACAAATCTCTACGTGTTAAGACTGACGGGACTTATTCATATTATCATATTTTCAATGTTGTATTACTGACACAGTTTCAGCTATCCGAGATTTTTGACAGATACAAAAAAAAACAAACTAAAGAGGATTATAAGATACCGGTAGTGTATGTGTGTTAAAATTCAATGTGTGGGCTGTTTTCTTTGTTTGATCATTAATAACCGGTTTATAGAAAACAATGGAAGTATGTGGTAAAAGAGCAGACTTGGTGTTAGAACCATGTGAGCTATGCTTGATCGAAGGTTTGTCAACACAGGCAGAAGGATTATGTAACGAATGCGATGAACACATGTGTAATAAATGCTTTCAACATCATGTAAAGGCAAAGTCTTGTAGAAACCATGTGTTGCGTCAGCTTGGACAGAGTGTGATGCAAGGTAAAACGCAAACAGTACGTACTGAAAAATGTAAAACACATGTGAAAGAAAACGTTAAGTATTTTTGCCGTAAACACGACGTTGTTACATGTGGCGACTGTAATGTGACTTATCACCACGGATGCAAAATGGAGTTCATAAGTAATTTAGCAAATCAATTTGAAAATAGTTCCGAGTTTAAAGACATAATAAGAAAAATAGAGAAGCTGGAGACCGAACAAAAAGAAAATAAAACACAATTAGACATCAACCGCCAAGAAAATAAAGCACGTTTGGACATCGCACTAGCAGAAATAAGCAAGTTCCGAAAAGACATTAACAAACACCTTGATACAGTGGAGAAAGAGTTAATTTCTGAAGCAAACAAAATAATAAAACAAAACGACGATATAATCGACGAGGTAGAAAAGATGCTTTCCGTAGCCGAACAGGACATTGGTGTTATCAGGAACAATCTCGATACAAATATAATTCAGGGTGACACACTCTTTATTCGTACGAAAGAATACAAACCTAAACTTAACAAAGTTGACGAAAGTATTTCGTTAATACAAACAAAGAATATACTTAGAGTGTTGAAATTCGAACAAGAGAAACAGCTCGCGGATATAGTAAAGTCTGGTGTAAAGCTTGGATGCTTTAGAAGAGATATTGTTGGGGAGAAAGAACCAACTGTAATTCAGAAGACCAAGAAGCCCATCGAGACTGTGAAACCCGTAAAGACAATTGTGCCAGCTGACAAACAAGCTGAAGCGAAACAAAGTCATCCTATTACAGGTAACATATACTTACAGAAATTAGAAACGCAAAGGTTTGAAACACGAAATATCAGGGTGGCTATATCACGTGACTTTTTGGATGTCGTGCACGCGAAATAGTAATATCGCGTTCTCGCATCGTACTCTCGCGACCTCGCATCGTGTTTTCGCGATATCGCATCGTTGTTTCGCGATCTCGCATCGTGTTTTCGCGTTTTCGTGTTCTCGCCCAAGAGGTCGAAAGTGCGAAACTACGATGGCCCCAACGGAATTCCGTACATTTCAATGTTGTCATATACCGCTATGAAAGTTAACACAAATGACGTCATACACTCGATCGATTTATTTAATTAAACACAACTTCAGAAGCCTATAACTGGTAGATTCTTTTATCTAGACTCTAGCGCAGTTAATTTTATTTATTTATTTTTACTTATTTTGGCAAATGGGAAAACGGTAGGATAAATTCTGTTGGGACTAGCTTATGAATCACCCGATACGACCGAATTACACACGTTTTAAGTTCGCTCTACTAGGCGATAGAAAGGGACAATTCATGGATTTTGCTTGTTTTTTCAGGTATGTGATAAATAGAATACATCATTCGTGTTCATTTTATACTGAAATTATTAAACTCGTCATCTTAATCGATATAAAACTCGACAAAAGCCTCGTTTTATATCGATTTAGACGACTCGTTTAATAATTTCAGTATAAAATGATCACTCATGTTGTATCCTCTATATGCTTATGCTTATGGTTCATAAATTTGTAGTTTGGGGTTCAATGTTTTTGTTTAAACATATATTTTCCAGAGTTTGCGAGGTTATTCAGCTTTATATCATAATAATAATAAATAATAAATACCATATCATAATTCACCATCTTTAAATATGTTACCCATAAAAACGAATTTTTCAATTATAGTTACTGCACAAAAGCGATATAAATTGTATACCTTCTTTCATGATAAATTAGGACAACAATGTATTTTAAGTAACTAACAAACATCAGCCTGCTCTTAGTTAGGAGACATTTTAAGAAGAAATTTCTTTTTATGTAACAATTATTTTCATAAGAAGTAGTGATTCTAGTGATACTTATAATCAATTATTCTCAAAGAAAGCTGACTAAGAAATTTTCAAATTTAAATTTGTAATAAAAAGCTACTAAATGATTTGCATTTGATAAACTGTAAGTGTTATCCAGATAATTCTTATATTATGTATAAAAATATAAGTTGTATTTATGATATCATTTATTTTTATTATTAATTTTATTTAACGATAAGAAATATATACGTCTCCATTAAAAGTAACTATTAATGATGCTTAGCCACTATTATAACCAAAGGTAAGGTTAGGATTTAAGACTGTTGCAGTGATGAAACAGTAAAATAATCAGTGCCAGTTTATAGTGCGTTTAGATATCTAGTCCGGTTTATCCTGTTATAATCGTATTTTCACGGCTGTCGTGTTTCATCTCGTGTTGCCTATATAAAGGCTGTTGGTGTATCAAAGAATCACTCGTGGTTATATATTTGACAGCGTCACTTATGAAAATACCGCATTGAAGGTTTCATGTTCACCGCCCATCGTTCGGGATAGATCAAAAGTGTACTATTTATTAGTGTAAATATTGAGTTGGTCTCAACCCGGGGCTAGGCAGCGTGGGCAGTAATATGCATTTCCATTACTGTCCATGAACAGGCTCAATCAAACCGAGCCTGCAATATTTTCATATTTGTCGTGTTCGATGGCTTTCAAAGTTCCCATTTCATCTATTTTTAATGTGAAAAAGCCGTAGATTTCAATAAATATAGTAGTCATCCCGTTTTGTTCTAGCTTTCGAGAAAAATTAAGGTTCAAAATCTCTTAATATTTTTTGTTTCCATTTAATGAGTCAATTCTAGTTAATGTTTTTTTTAATAGTAAGGATGCGTAGCCAAATGGCAAGCTATCAGAACAAATTCAAATTAAATTATTTTTATTCTCTCTTGTCAAATACAAGTCTTACATGTAGTCAAAATTAAGTTAACATGTTATTACAACCAAGGAAAAAATGAGAATTTAGTGTTTGAGCATAACAATATATTTGTTTGGTATTTATATATACTAGGGGTAACTAGTAATTTATTTAACAAGTATAAGTATAATTACTAGGGTTGGCCTAGAACCAGAGATTCAATTTTTTGATAAAAGACATTCATTTCGATCCGAGCTCTAAAGTATTTTCATTATCTGGAAAATTCTAAGTGCACGAAGAACGGAGACGGAATTAACAACGATCTGTTAATTGATGAACAAAGGGTGCTATTTTTGACAAATGGCTAGCTCGCTAAATCAGAATAACAGAAGAGTCTATAGAAATTGTCTGCCAGGACTGATAAGAAGACTGACAGGTTTTGTAGATATATTTGACAACTTTTATTTCGACAAAGAAATTGAATTAGCGCAATTTGAAAGTACCTCCGCGAGAAATAGTCATTTTCAACTTTTGGGAGAACATGCGTGCCAGTTGCTGGAATGCTGTTTTATGAGACAATTTACCCACGGAGACACAATCTTGAAG
This sequence comes from Corbicula japonica, assembly GCA_038501625.1. NCBI lineage: Eukaryota > Metazoa > Mollusca > Bivalvia > Venerida > Cyrenidae > Corbicula > Corbicula japonica. The sequence goes on from JAZAYU010000159.1 coordinate 969,910, forward strand.
TCCCGAAAAAAAAAAATGCAAGCAGTGTTTATGCGCGAACACTTTAACGCCATATTCGAAAATTTCAGCACTGAAAGTCCGAAACAACAGTCTTACAATACTACATCTCGATTTTTAAGTCCGCATCATTTAAAAGAAAACGTATAAGACCCGAATTACATTTAACTGACATTTAAAAATTTAATACTACATATATTCAAACTCTACAATATTTTCAGTTTTCCCTTATTTATGTCTTTAAATATTACAATTGCATTTTGATAAATTCTAATCAGGAAACTTAAATGAAAACGTCCATGTACAAATACGCAATTTGTTTTTGTTTGCCAATTTCTCGTTTTGCAAAAAAAAAAAAAATGACATATGCATATCAGGAATGGCCACATCCAGCATACACAGCCTCCCCACACAGCCAAAAAAATAGAGAGGAAAAGAGAGCATAGTATTACAATAATCAGTTTCAAAATGGACGCCACAAACAAATAACGAAAGTGAGAACCAGAGGGGTTACCGCCTTGGAACGGTCAGGGGCAAAACAAATTGCCACTGGGGGTTTAAACCAGGTTCTAGGGTGCACCAACCTCACACTTGCCCAAACAGGTTCTCGTATCACAAAACAAGTACAAATTGTCCTGGTGAAATAACTCCAACCCACCCATCAGCTCAACAATGTTGCATGCAAAAGCATACAAACATATAAACATAAGAATTTTATAGCAATGCAAAGCCAAAGGGCGGGTACTCAATGATCTTACCGAGACCAGAGCACCTGGAGTAAAATTAGCAAGAACACGATGACAGGGATAAAAGAATCTTACAAAATTATATCTCAGAATTGTCGAATCCATGTTTTGATGAAATTGAAGTCCGAATCTTTGGAATGAAAATGACTACATTAAATTCCGACTGTGGCACAGCATTATTATCAGTTTTCCTAAATTTGTAAATTTCTTAAAATATTAAAATAATACTGATCGATATTTGGTTTATCCGAATCTTTTAGAAGAAAATGAGAGCATTTAAAAGGCATATTGCTAGATTTTTCGTTAAAACAATTAGAAACAGTATTGTTAGGTTGAAATGTACACAAAGGAAAAATCGCTGCTTGATGAAAGCAGTTAAAACAACAAAACTATATTTATGATTTCGGAAAGCTTAACTGCATGTAAGGTATATTTAATGAAAATTAATATTCATAATTAGTAATCACACAGTATTCTTCTGACAAAAAACAACAACAACAAACAAAACGTCGTAGCACTATGAAATGTACCGTCATAAATGAGAACTAGACGAAAATCATTCATTCAAGGTCATAAATGATTTTGGCTAGCTAAGACTATGATAAAGATTAGGTTCTAATTCAAAATTGTGTAACTAGTCAATTATCCATGGAAGTAGAGGTCTCCCGAAGCCAATCCCCGCAATTACCCGTTTTTAATTATTTTCGTTTTTGTTTTTCTTGCACATTGTTTCTCATAAAGAGATAATAAGTCGCTCTACAGGTAGCCTGTGTTTCTGGCGATGAAGTACTTTTTACCAATTTTCCAAATAATTATCTTGAGCCAGTCTACATCCCTTTCTGAACTTCATGAACTGATAGTAAAGACATCTCTTGCGATGCAGTATGATAAATTATAGACTGACTACAATATTATGTTTGATATGATGTACAAAAAAGAAATAAAAAGACAAAATAAACTTATTATCAGACTTGCGGCCAGTCTACTCCTCGTGATCCTATGCATTACTTTATAAAGAGGTTAAGAGTTTTGCGTACTAGATGCACGAGCAACAAGTCGTTTAATCACATTTTAGATAATAAAGTAGATTGACGATTTTCTAAAAAGCGTTCCCACTTACATTACATCTTATTTATATTGCTGTGTCGCTTATTAAAAGCGGCATTACTTCAATTTAATTAACCCGCTTTTGTATGAAATATTTCATGTATTTGGAACTATAGGCACAAATTTGCAGCATTAGTTCGGGCTAATAAAATTTTAATTTACTAAAATAAATTTGGTCCGCGCGACTGAAAGTGAAAGTAGGATTTCCGAAACGTCACAGAAATAGAGATCGCGCAAGAAGTGGTCGCTTCGTCAAAACTCGGTGCTAAATATACCTCCGTAATATTTAGCTTCTTAAAAGTTCGTTAACGATAATTTAACAATAACATTGAAAATCCCGTCTATAAGAAAGAATTCGATCGGACATTTTGTGTTCTGTTAGAGAGTTTATATATTGGAGTCTATATGGATCAATATGATTTTTCAATAGTATATTCTTACTTAAGTTTAGGGCTGGGGCTTTAATATACAATGTTGTTCATTTCTTAAGAATCATCTGTCAGAAAGTTGAAAATGTCTCTTAAGTTTTATTAACGGTAAACTGTTTAAAATACCTACACATTAAATAATGAAGATACGAATAGGAAATTGATGACTACACAATGTCATACAATGTACGTATGGTCAAAATAATGTTAAAAAGTTATCATTATTCTCTCAACACCTTTTTAAATTTTCATTTTTTTTGCAATTCTTTTTACTGTCACGGACCGGTAGATAACTGATTGCTTATTATATTAAAAATTTCAAGACTCCTGGGTTATAACATTTTTTATTTCGGCTGACGTTATGTCGCCTGGCGTTAATTGTGATATAACAGCTTCTTTGGACAATGGAAAGCGATAGTATTGACAGAGCAAATGATTGCACATATTTTTATGCCCCCGGCATCTAGTGATTGAACCGTCCGTCCGTCTGTCCGTCCGTCCGTCCGAGCGCACCGCAAGGCATCTGTTGGGTACCATAATACCCAACAAATGCCCTTCTGTGAGAACTTTCCATTCATTCCGTTAGTCTCTTATTGGGTAGTTTTTCGCTTGTTGGGTAGTTTTAAACAAAAGAAATACCCAACAAATGCCCATCTGTGGGAACGTTCGTCCGTCCGTCCGTCCGTACGTCCGTCCGTCCGGTTAACATTTTTCGGCAAGTTGGATATTTCTCAATTTCTACAAAGAGCATTGGCATGAAAGTTTACACACTTACTTAACAGTTCACAGGTCATGACCCTGACAAGTTACATAACTCTGGGTACCTTATTTCTGGTGTTATCTCCCCTTTTTGTACTTAAAAATATGGTTAACCTGTTTCGGCAAGTTGGATATTTTTCCTTTTCTACAAAGATCATTAGCATGAAAGTTTACAAACTTACTATACAGTGCACAGGGTATGACTCTTAACAAGTTACATAACTCTGGCTATCTTAATTCGGGGTTTTCTCCCCAATTTGTACTTGGAGATAAATGGTTAACATTTTTCGGCAAGTTGGATATTTCTGAATTTCTACAAAGAGCATTGGCATGAAAGTTTACACACTTACTTAACAGTTCACAGGTCATGACCCTGACAAGTTACATAACTCTGGGTACCTTATTTCTGGTGTTATCTCCCCTTTTTGTACTTAGAAAATGGTTAACTTATTTCGGCATGTTAGATATTTCGCAATATCCACAAAGAGATCTGGCTTTAAAGTTTACATACATACTTAACAGTGCACAGATGATGATCCTTACAAGTTACGTAAGTCTGGCTACCTATTTTCTGGGATTATCTCCCCATTTTATACTAGGATATAAATGGTTAACTTGTTTTATTTGATTTTTGCCCTTTTTCGCTTAGAAATTAGAATTAAGACTTAGAAATTTTGGTTAAAGTTTCAATGTTAGTGTTTTTCTAAGGTAATGCTATAAAAAAGGTTTAAAACAGATGTACTTAACATACTTTGGCGAAAGTGTTGAGTGGTACTATACTATACTATACTATACTATACTATACTATACTATACTATACTATACTATACTATACTATACTATACTATACTATACTATACTATACTATACTATACTATACTATACTATACTATACTATACTATACTATACTATACTATACTATACTATACTATACTATACCATACCACACCACACCACACCACACCACACCACACCACACCACACCACACCACACCACACCACACCACACCACACCACACCACACCACACCACACCACACCACACCACACCACTCCACTCCACTCCACTCCACTCCACTCCACTCCACACCAAACCAAACCACACCACACACCACCACCACACCACCACCAGCCCCACACCACCACCACCCCCCACCACCCCTACCACACCACCCCATCTCACACCACACCACCACCCCACCACACCACCAACAATAATACCATCAACAACACCACCAATAACACCGTCAACAACACCACCAACAACTCCGTCAACAACAGCACCAACAACAACACCACCACCAACAACAATAGCATCACCAACAACCAACAACAATAGCATCAACAACACCAACAACTGACAACACCAACAACAACACTGACAACTAGACCAACAACAACAACAACACCACCAACAACACCAACATTACCAACACCAACAACAATACCAACAACAGCAACAACACCCACACCACCACCGACAACAACCAGCATACCATACCTTACTATACTACACCACACCCCACCACATCACTATAGGTGGGCAGGGATAGTTGGTTGATGGGTGTGGGATCAGGGGTGTATGGACTGGGTTGTGTAAACCCTCTAAAAAAAACTACAATAATAAAGTAACTGTAATTTATTGATTTCCTAACTTGGATTAAGAAACTTTTGTTCATGTGTGTGTGTTGGGTGTCATAAACTCCTGAATCACTCCCCAGTTTAAATGAAGCCCAGTTTTAAATGTGTTTCCGACTGGCTCTTGTTATGATAAATTCTTTTCATGTACAGGTTCTGGCACCAGACGGTTATTTTCATTATTTAGAACTAACTTGTGATTTTAGTTGCAGTTTTAACACTGTGCTATCATTTAAAATTATCGTTACAAACTTCGCTACCGGGGGCATATGTGTTTTCCGAACACAGCTTCTTGTTGAACAAGTTTTTTCACTAGTTGGTAGCAAAAGGCACGAGTATTCGATATACCGATGTTTGACATCTCTTGACAAAGTTCTTCGCAAAACCACAAAGAAATAAAAAAAAAAAAAAAACTCATTTTTCATGTCGGACTGGGCGTGTTGTAAAACAAATTTGAAATTTCATATGAACTTATTTATGTGTAGGAACTTTTGTTTCACGATCAGAGATGATAAAATATCATTTGAAAGTAACACATTCTTCCTTTTCACGCTATAGTATTTTTGTGACTAATTTAATAGTGATTTTCGTTATAATAATAATCTTGCACAATGAGGATCAACATGAAACTGGTGAGTGCTAGTAAAAAGATTTATCGACATAGGCTATAATATTATATATGTGAAAAAGATAAACGGTAGAAAAAGGAATGCACCCGGCGCAAGCGGGAATTAATGCTTAAATGAGTTCGGGAACTGGCCGCTAAATCCGCTAAGCCAGCCTTACATTTGACATAAGTAGAGCTGAATCTTCGCCTAACACAGGGTCTCATTTTGTGAATTTAGTTAGATTTTCGTGTTCGATGACCGTTATCTTTTCCATCACAATACATGTAATAAATTTCATGCGAAATATCTGGTTAAATGGGTCAGAAAGTTGGTCAAGCCCAGGGCACTTAACAACATTTAGTAATTTATTGTGTTTCATATGATTATTTTTTGTCATAAAAGCGCCAATAACGTATCGTTAATTCATTTTATAGCCTTTTACAAGGAGCAAGAGGCATACATGTGTATATATTTTTAATCATTTTAGATAAAGTTGGATACGTTCTGAAAGGTAACAAAGTAAATGTTAAAGATGAACATCAAGAAATCTTGCACATTCTGTCGGAAGAAAAGGGAAACCATGAAACAAGACGTACAAAACGAGCAGTTACTGTTACAAGGGGAACTATAAACTTCACAAAAGTGATGTACGAGGACGAACCTGGTGTTCCATCATACTGGAACATGTTTACGCCAGGTGCTAGATTAAAAGACTTACTTTTATCATATACGAATTTCGTCACTGGAAAAAAACATGAAAAAGTCAGACTTCCTCAGGACAGTCGAACATATTCCGCAATAATTAAAATGATTAACGCCACTTTTGATCCATCGAAGATCGGACAAGGACATGATGCCTTTGGTCTTGATCAGTGTAGATATTCAAAATTGTTTGTGTTAAAAATAGAAAGAATTGAGAACCCAGAACTTTTCATGAAATTTGCAGGACAGAAACAGGCCTTCTCCAGGCGGTTGTTTTTGGCAAGAGAAGAAAATTTTCCAGAAATTTCAAAGCTTCCTAATTGTAGCGGTGCAGGAAAAACCGAAGGCTTAGTGCGCTCAGCACTTGATAAAGACGTTCATCAGGAATTAAATGAGGTGTTTCTGTTTCATGGAACCAAGAAGGAAAATGTTAAGGTGATTTGCAATAGTGGGTTTGACAAGAGGCTTGGTAGTGGAAAGGCTATGTTCGGCCAAGGAATTTATGGGGCAGAATGCTCTATGAAAGCAGACCAGTACACAGGTGAGAATCAACATACGTCTTTGCCTGCCTAAACAGTTTTTTGTTTGCTGGGACACTTATTTGGTTACTGGGATACTTATTTGGTTGCTTTAACACTTATTTAGCAGCTAAACATTCACAATTTTAATAAGATGAAAATAACGCAGGCTTTCGAGATCACCGTCTATCGTTTAGAATTAAACAGATGTTGAACTACATAAATTGTTTCTTTATGTAGTTACGATCAACCGAAGCTAGGCTGTGAGAACAGTAATATGTATTTATAAACAGGGTTACATATAGTTTCGCATAAAATGACTTGCAAAGTTCCATTTTCGGTTGTTGTTATCATAATAACCTTTTCATTTTTTAGATGACAAAGCACAAAGAACATATGGACAGGGTCATGAAAAGAAGATGTTTTTGATGCGCATGTTGCTAGGAAATGCTTTTCTCTGCAGCGAGCAAAATCCCTACAAGTTTCGACGACTACCATGCACGCGCTGTCTTAGGGACGATTGTGCAAATTCGAGCCATACAAGAAAGTTTGGGCATTTGTTTGACTCGATCGTAGGAGACAATAAGAAACTTTTCAGAGAGTTTGTTGTATATGACAGCACTTTATGTTACCCCGAGTACTTAATCACATACGAGAGACGTTAGGCACTACGATGAATAGATTCAAGTTGCGAACTGACCTAAAATTAAATAAAAGATAACATTCAAAATCGCTGAATTCGATTAGATGTTTATGTTTTTTGTGATGTTCTTCTTGCATATTACTGGTGCAACGAAAACCATATGTCTTCGACTTATGTTATAGTTTTGTTGTATGTACTACTTCTTTACGTAGATTGCTTGATTTTTTTGGATGTGTCATGGTTGACAATACGTTCAGACGGAAATATATACGAAGATTTTTATCTATTTTCTCTTTATTTTCCGTTTATCTGCCAGGTTGTTAATTGATTATCAGTAGAAGATACTGTCGTAAATTTATGTGCTATAAATCTGCAAACAAATGTGATTATACTTTCGTTTTCATTTAAATAAAATAAATTATTTTTATATACATAAAAATGTGAGGAAAATTATTTGATGATTTAGCTTGGGGCGTGTCTAACTGCTAAATCTTTTTGGTTATTTGAATGCTTTGTGTTAAATTAGTGTGGATGAACGGTAAAGTCCGAGGACTTCCATCGGAAGGTATAAAAGCAATTACCGTTCATTGTTACAGGGCAGTCTGTTTCTGAGAGTCGAGGTGTTCACATGTTTGAATTTGGATTCAACATTGGTCTGTATTATAGGTCCAATATAGTACAGCTCTGTACTAGGGCATATTGACCGGGTTGTTCCAGTGTGAAAGTATTGGTTGAAGCTAGGGTTGATCTAGATAGTGTCCTCAGACAATTGCTGGAAACACATGCGTCTGAGACACTTGTAAGGTAGCTTCAGAGTAAGTGTTCAGGATAGGGATTTTAGATAGTGACCTCAGAAAATTTCTGGAAACACATGCGTCTGAGCTACTTGTAGCTTCAGCATAAGGGCTGATGATAGGGTTTTTAGATAGTGACCTCAGACAATTGCTGGAAACACATGCGTCTGAGCCACTTGTAAGGAAGTTTCAGAGTAGGAGTTGAGGATATGGTTTTAAATAGTGTCTTCAGACAATTGCTGGAAACACATGCGTCTGAGACACTATTGTCCAACAGGCTAGGCTAGATTTTAGTGTTAAAGGTTGTTTGTTTAGGGTTTTGTTCGAATGGTGATTGTTCAAACCTTGTTGAGCATTATTTTGAAACTTTAGTTGCTCAGGTTTGCTTGTTGTAAGAGTGTTATTGTTGAAGGTAGTTCGAAACATCATCGTGGTTCTTTTTGTTTGTATTTCTCAACATGTTTGCTGAGATCGTGCTTGAAGTTCGTGTATGATTGTTTTGTTTCGGACTGTGATTTTTGTTTGGGTGAGTGGTTGAAACTTAAGCATTATATCAGTTATTTTTGTCCAGGAAGTTCATTGTCCTGAGGGTCGTTTCCTATGTTCGGCGATTCTAACTTTGATTATTTTGTTTGAAGCCAATCATTTCTGAATCTTTGTAATCATTTTGGAGCAAAGTAGCTCAGGAAAAATTTACTATATTGTTCAAAACAATATACTTTGCTCAGACATATAATGTTGAAATCATTTTTGAGAGAAAAATTATATGTATAATTATTATCTAAGCTGAGACAAATAGTCTGAGTGCCCTCCGCTCGAGGCACGTTACAAAAGAACAAATATTAGTATGCACTACATTTATTTTCATTGTATTTGAAAACATACCACGTTTTTTTTTGTATTGCTACAAGCAATGTACAATGTTTAATGGAAAATAAAATATTCGTTTTGGTATATTCCTACTTAACAGTAGGAGCATTATCTCTCAGATAAAAAATGATTAATTTTGTCTTATTGTAGAAAAGGCGATACATAGGGATCGCTTTGTCTGTCCGTCCGTCACGAAAACTTTACATTGGCTATAACTTTGCTATGCCGTTTCTTTATATTTTTTCATCAAATTTTAAATTTCATAGCTTATGACAACACGCTCGTGATGATGTCAAATTCTTTAGGTCAAGGTCACATTTGATGGAGTAATGGGCCTTCTTGTACTTATATTTTAACACGAAATCTTTACATTGGCTATACCTGCCAATTCTTAATATCATATTGCTCATGATAACACGCCCAGGTTTTGCCAAGTTCTTAAGGTCAAGATGGATTTATGCCCCTTTTGTACTTTCATTTTTATTCTGACATAGTACCAAAGGGCGATACAATTGTTACCTAAACACCCTTCAATTTAAAAAGAAATGTTACAAACATGATATTTTACAGCGCTCTGCATTCCTGGTGATTAACCCTTCTACAGTTGATCATTATGCTTACCTCTTTGGTTGCACGACGGTGGCAGGGGTTTAAGAGTTTATGAAGGTTTATGGGTAAATCTTTTCTTAAAAGAACCTAGAAGCTCGATTTGTTTCTTTTATCCCTGTCACCGTGTTCTTGCTGATTTTACTTCAGGAGCTCTGGTCTATGTGAAATCATCGAGTACCCGCCCTTTGGCTTTGCAATGCTATTAGATTCTTATGTTTTATATGTTTGTGTGCTTTTGCATGCAACATTGTTGAGCCGATAAGTGGGATGGAGTGGTTTCACCAAGACAACTTGTATTTGTTTTGTGATATGAGAACCTGTTGGGACAAGTGTGAGGTTGGTGCACCCTAGAACCTGGTTTAAACCCCAAGTGGCAATTTGATTTGCCACTGACCGTTCCAAGGCGGTAACCCCTCGGGTTTTCATTTTTTTAATTGTTAGTGGTGTCTCTTTTGAAATTGATCATTTTATAAACCATGCTCTCTCCCTCTCTTCTTGACTGTGTGAGGAGGCTGGTTTTTTTTCTGAATGTGGCGATTCCTGATATGCATATTTCACCTTTTTTCAAATTTTTACATTATTTTCCTCTTTCATTAACTAGCATTACCGGCTCGCTTATCATAAAACACATTGTCTTCTCACTTAAACTCGATTGGATTGACCTCTGTTTGAAAAATATATCAAGATAACATACTAAACACACTTTAAATAATCTTGACTTTGATTAAATTTAAGTGATGCATGCAAGTACAATTATAAGAGTTGCAGTTTTATATCATTGGCAATACTTTTCCATGCCTTTTTTTACCAGAAAACAAAATATTTGGTTTAAGATTACATAATAACTTAATCGCGCTTAAATTATCATTTGTCCTTCCAGTATATACTGTGGTATTATTAATTTTTGCGCGGTCTATTTTTTGCGCATTTGACACAAATGACATTTTTTCTGGCGACATGAATTCGCGCAATTGTTTTCTTCTGAAATGAAAATGTTTTATGTGGTTAATATTCGCTTGGCTTTGATTTCGCGAAAATTAAACCAGCGCAAAATATAATAATACCACAGCAATCTAGAAGTAGAATAGTATTTAGTGTATTAATAGTATTTATAGCTATATGGAAATCAAGAGAATAGCATGTTGGCTCCAGCTATACTATTGTCGTATCTTGAATGTCATTTCGTGCATTCAAGGAAAAAAAAACAACACGTCCGCACTTTATCATTAAAACATGTGTTTTTCAAACCTTTTTCAATATAAGAGATATAATTTAATTATTTCGTAGAAAGTCATTTCTGATTTATTACTATAAGGGCTCATACTACCAAAACGATTCAATAAATACGGGGTAGATCTATCATTCATTATAATTTGGATAAAAAAAGTGTTTGATTAGCGATAACGATAGTCATGTTGGTATGATTAAAACGTTGGATTTTTGTCAGTATTTGAAAAAAATATGATTTATAATGTTATTTAGTTTTTTAGGCAACATAATATTTCTACGAAATTGCATTACTTTTTAATATAATAAGAATATTAGCTCTGACAGGCACTTCAGTTTTCTCTTTTTAACCTTCCCTTAGCTCTTAAAAATAGGTGGTTCGACAGAAATCAGAAAAAAGGTAGCAGAACTGAAAAAAAAATTGTAAAACTTATTATTATAAGTATTCAAATAGAACCATCTAACTGGGTGTCAGGCTAGGTCTAGCTATTTTACTTTACTATCTTACTTTTGAAGATACATTAATAAAAAGTATTTGTGCAAAGTTTTATTGAACTGCATTTTGCCGTTACAGAGATTTTGGTTTGTTTTTTTTAACCGATGACAGTGCATGACGACTGAAGACGATACTTAACAAGGGTTACTAATAATCTTCCTGAAAGATACGTCACCTATTTCTAAATGGTATTATGAAACGAAGAAACACTTTCTCATTGAGAACTTTGAGCAATACTGGTCTTACTCACATAAACTTATGACAGAGATAGTTCAATTTAGCACTAAGACCGAAAAAACAAAGTACATGCTTTACTTGCATTACCTTCTTAGAAAAGCCTAAGTGAGAGTTAAACGCTTACAAGTGTTTAAAATGAAATAACAACTTGTATTTTGCATACGCTGTCATTTTCTTAAATACAAAACAGGTTTTTTAAGATTCCATGTTCACAACGATACAGTCTTATCTAGTTGGGGAATATAATGGTTCATATTTCTTAAAGACAGAATTCGACACGCTGTTATTAAGTTCAGTTATGCAAAAATATGGAGAAAAGGGAAATGTCTAGTTTAAAACGTAAGCTGGACATCTATGGTCAAGACCCAACCGGAAGCAGTATCATAGTTGTACAGGTGAGTCTAAAATTTTATTTATTATGATAAGTGTCTTTAAATTGAAATTGTTATACGCATTATATAATATTTAATATTGACATTCAATCAGTGTTGTTACCAACTATGAAGCACCTTAAATTAAGTAAATGGAACGATACTAGTATGTTTAATCGATTAAAGATTAAACACTTTAACCAGCAGAAATGACTCCTGTTACGTCACACGTCACCACGTGACTTTGCCTATATAAACTCTTGTCTCCGCAGATTCCAGTCTTTTCGATTCTTAATCAACGGAACGAGGTAGAGGCATTGCTACTTTACATAAAAAAACTTTGTTTAATAACTTTCAAATGTCTATTTTTCACTTCCTTAACGATGATAATTAATTTTTAATAATATTTTAAATATTTTGAACTACTTACAGTAATTTTTATGCTTTTAAAGCAGTTTTTATACACAGCCACGTGGGAAGCACATGGTGAGCTTATTAATATTTGAAAATAACATATTTGCTCATTTACTTCATACTCATTTAAGATAATCATTTTATTCAAAGCAATTTCAATTTATCTTTTATATATAATATAAAATACATTTCTATAATAAAATATTTTAAAAAAGAATTTTTGTTGCTGACGTCATGACCGAGCGCAGCTGCCAAGAGCTCGCGTAAACAAATCGATATTACTGTAGGGTCTATAAATTTAGAAATCTACAGGTTACGAATTTCGAATTTTTGATTATTTTATAACGAACCTTGATGTAAACCATATTTAAATAATCTCCCACCAGCATTTATCATATATTATGGGCGACCTGTCGTACCTATAACTTTTTTCAGGGGCGTAGTAAGCCTCTACATGTATTCATGCAGATTTATTATTATGCTAAAGACGGTTAGGGATCTTGCAATCTCCCCGTCCACTAAGAAAAATTTTAAAACGATGATATTAGAATCTGTCTGATGCATTCCGGGCATTCCTTGGTGATTCGTGTGGATTCAGCCGAGTACTCGGATATAAGCAGTTGCACGCCTGTATATTATAATTTTAATATTACGAAATTAGTTTTTGCAATTTTCTCCTAAAGTTTTTCTCTTAATCTATACCCGAGTAAACAATCCAGAGATGACGAAGCACAAACAGGATGATCTGTCTCGACAAGTACATCGAAAACGGACGGCTTCTCAAGGCGGCGATGACACACGGATGGTCCAGGAGCAGGTGTGGTGGTCCAGGAAACAGAGTGTGATGGAGGCTGAAACACCATTTCATACATTCTCCACACCAGGTGAAAATATTTTTAAAATCCGACCTTATGCTAGTCATGCTTGACCCACTTATTTTAAAATGATAGTCAAAATAATCAAAACATTTGAAAAACCTGTTGCCTAAACAACCAGATCAAGAATCTTGGGTTAAACAACAATTACATGTTTTGAACGGGGAATCATTTCTTAAACGGAAATACCTCGAAGTCTGAACTAACTTTTTCAATCGCATTTATATCGTAAAAGATATGAAGTTATCAGCCAATGTAAGGTTCGCTTTAAAACACATCGGTTGTTGATTTTACGATTCGAACGATATATTTAACCATACCTCCTCGGAAAATATCCGTTCTAGAGAACATTTCCTCAAGTCCACTGGGGCGTTATGCTCTTTATTCATATTCAAAAAATTTTGTCAACTTGTTCAATGATCTATACGGCAGGAGACAGATAAAAAAACTGATCGTTTATTACATATGATTTTGTCCTCGTTAAATCGTCTGGTAATACCTGCTTTTATTTAATGTCGAGGAAATGGGTTGGTCCTTCATTTGTCTCACATAAAAATAATAAGAAGAAAAGCTATCAGTCGGGTAACCTTAAGTTTAAAACTCAAAGAAAATAACATTAAAACAACTCCATTTGGTGTTGGAGGAATGTATTTTTATTTGTAAAACCATACCGGTAGGTCGTGCAATTTTACGCTGAATCTATGAAGCCATGTCATCAGCTAAGAAACCCCCTTATTTCATTAGGAATATCAAGAAAATAAGAGAGAGAACGCTTCCCTGTTTAAAATACATAAAACGTGTATATTTAGCGGCTAGACTGGCTACAAGATGTTATGCTTGAACTTTAAACTGACGCATCCGACAGTTCTAACCTTTAGCGGTTTTTGAATGGCCATTATGCTAAAATAGTGTCTTTAAGGGCATAACTTATTTTAATAAGTGCTCGTGTGGTTCGAGAATCGCGCCTTCGTTGAAACATGAAGTCCTCACAAACGTAAAACTTAATGCATTGAATTCGAAAATTTTAATCCTCTTTCAATGTAATAGAACTATTTAGATCAAAGTGCAAGCATATTCCGGGAAAATGGAATACTATCTGCAACGCTAATTCTGTTAGTCCTTTTCATTGAGCAATAGTGTTTGAATCACTTCCGGTACTTTTGAACCATGCCAGATCTCTTACGAGTGCGTAAAGAATTTCATACCGACATCAGCCTCTGTATCAGATAATTCAAAAAGGGGCTAAAACTACTATTTAGACAACTTTACCGCATTTGCGATTAACTGGGGTCTCGAACATCATTTGTATTACTCTAAATATCAATGTTATAACGGAATTTATTGCATCCCTTAAAGCTGCATATTCACAATTCGTGGGAATACTTGAATATCTCAAATGCGGTTCATATTAATTGCATCCACCATATAATACTTCAAAATGACTGAACAGAAGCGAATTTCACAGAAATTTTGTCAAATCAGTGTCATTTAGGATCTGTTTGTGAGAAAATTTTACTGCATTCGTAGCGCTATAGCAATTTTGGCTTTGAAAAAATCAACTCGTACGTTGACTTACAAGAAAATTATATTCCATTTACTTTATTAACGGGTCTTCTACTTTTTTACATGTAACAATAAAATTTGATTTTTGAACATATACGATATTTTCGTTATTGATGAGTAACTCCCTTTAAATCAATATCCCCATTTAACTGTTAGCGGGAATATTGCTGCTTTAAGTTACGTTAACATAGTTGACTATACCAGGTAACACGGAACATTTCATGATAAAGCTATATTAGATTGTTTGCTTAAAAACACAGGAAATGTTGTGGAATTTTTTTTTAGGAACAATCCTCGGCAAACTCATTTTCGTCATTGAACAGTAATAAACACGTATGTCGCTGTGTTTTCACTGCCGGTTTTTTCGTTTTAGTCTTACTACGGTTTAGTGATTTTCTAAATAAGAACAACAAAATTTATGTTTGTAATACGTCTTTAAGATTTTGTTATGAGAAGCAACATATTTGGGCTCTATTTTACGTCATCGAAAACTGAGCTAAGGGGTTATTGTACTCAGTATTTATGATCACGTGGACATATGCAAAATTAAATCAATTATCTGTCACGCAAGTTTGTCATTTCAATTGAAGTCACTTGAATCTTTTGAATTTTTACATAGTTATGTCCGATGAATTATCAAAACGAACTACGTTCAGGCGATTGGAACTCTTTGAATATTCTGCCATATTATATATGATTGATATTATAATGTGACTTTCTAAATATTACTTTTTCTGGCTATCCGAGCTCTTTGAAGGATGTGCAATGTTGCCTATAATGAATTGTCAGTATAATATGACGTTAAATAATTCTACTATTTATTGCCATCCGAGCTCTTTGAAGGATGTGCTATGTTTTATATAATGAATTCTATTTATAATGACTGTGACTTTCAATAATTTTACTATTTCTGGCAATCCGAGCTCTTTGAAGGATGTGTCATGTTGTATATAATGTATTGTTTTTAAAATATGACTTTCTGAATAAAACTTAATAAATAGTATTACATGTACTATATGAAACAGTTGGGCTATCTATTGCTAAATTTCTATAGACCCCCTCTCCCATCAGCCCAACAATTCATTTGACGACCACCATTTTCAATTAAATTCAAAATATAGAAAAAATAATAATGATTTAAATATTTGGAAAAAGGGCTGCCGAGCTTAATGTGGAGGCAGGCTTTCCGTGTTTATTAAACAAGGGGTCGTCACTTTTCAAAATTATAATGTGATGTTATCAGTTGCCATATGCTGTAATGTGAAAGCCGGCAACATCTTTTGGCATTTAAATACAGATAGGTCCCGTTGAATGCTATTTTCTGGACATCCGAGCTATTTGAAGGATGTACCATTCTGCTATTATGACTGTTGACAGCATAAATGGCATAATAAACATCTGTTAAGCGGATTTGTTTCCGTTTATACGTTTGAAAAAATGTGGAGGCAGGCAGTCCGTGTTCATTAAACAAGGGGTCGTCAGTTTTCAAAATTATAATGTGATGTTATCAGTTGCCATATGCTGTAATGTGAAAGCCGGCAACATCTTTTGGCATTTAAATACAGATAGGTTCCGTTGAATGCTATTTTCTGGACATCCGAGTTATTTGAAGGATGTACCATTTTGCTCTTTTGACTGTTGACAGGATAAATAGCATATTAATAAACTTCTGTTTAGCGGATTTGTTTCCGTTTATACGTTTGAAAAAATGTAGAGACAGGCAGTCCGTGTTCATTAAACAAGAGGTCGTTAGTTTCAAAATTATTATGTGATGTTACCAGTTGCCATATGCTGTAATGTGAAAGCCGGAAACACCTTTTTGCATTTAAATACAGATTGGTTACGTTGAATGCTATTTTCTGGACATCCGAGCTATTTGAAGGATGTACTATTTTGATATTATAGCTGTTGACAGGATAAATAGTGCTATAAACTTATATTTAGCGGATTTGTTTCCGTTTATTTGTTTGAAAAATTTTCTTTACCTTCATTTCCACTCTTGACTTACAATTAAGTTATTAAATATACCAACAATCAAATTATGTCTACTAAGTCCAATCTAGAGATGGCCATAAGTGGTCTATATAAGCGGATGGTCTTTGTTCCAAATACAATTATTCCTTTATTTATTGACGGAAAAATTGGTATTTTATATATAAAGTATTTTTCACAGGCGGTCGTTATTCAAGGGTAGTTTGACTGTAATATTAAACCAGTGACATAATGCATGATAATGTAAATGTTTATTGACTTTCAACCGGTCGTCTGAAGATTTAATTATTTTTTGTCGGGTAAGCGACCTTGGGTTAGGAATAAAACACTAAATCTTACATTGATGGTCAAAAAAATTTTACAGAGTCGTTAGGGATGAAGTCTTATATAAGTTTTATTTGGTCGCAGCCTCTACCTAGAAGGTCTTGGCGGTATATTACGAACAATTTTATTGCAAACCAAATGTAAACAATATTAAACAGTTTCCTGCGAACTAACTGCAAAAACGGGGGTGGTTGTCTTAAAATTCTCGATATCAATCGAGATACCCTTTACTTTTCATCAGTTCTTCCCTGGATACGAGATTATGGTTAAAAACCACCCGGTATATTGGGAGCTGTTTATAAATTCCTTGTACATTGCCAAACACGTTTTTACTACAACAGACATTGTTTTTGTCACTGAATTTTATCCTAATGTATAAATATTAGTTGGCTATTTTACTGTCATTAGCTAAATAAACTTCTGCCGCAACCTGTTTATTAACCGGCAGCTTGGAACTTCTCAACAATTATTATATAATAAGTACCAGGACGTAATGTTTGCATAAAATTGTCATGGGTTTTGGGTCGTTTTATGATATTCCGCTTTTTGGCGGAAGGTTCGTTCGCTTACTCTCTCACCTTTTTGGCGATTGTTTAATATCATAAAACTCTTGCGCTCGTGGACGAAGCAAGAAATAACGTCAATTCATATTCAATAATTCTAATGGAAGTTTTACTCAGTTTGCATTGTTAAGCTATATATTAAATATTATCTAAACCCAGCCATGACAATTTTGTGCCAATCCTTAATAAAATAAAAATATATAAATCATTTGTTTTAGTCATTCTTTGCTGGTTAATTATATTTGTGTAAATATTGAGTTGCGCTCAACCCGGTGCTAGGCGGCGTGGGCAGTAATATGTCCTTTCTTTTATGCCTATGAACTGGCTCGGTCAAACCGAGCCTGCAACCCTTTGATATTTGTAGTGTTCTGCCGGTTTCAATGTCCCTTTTCAATGCAATAAACTATTCGTATTCTTTAACTGCGAGTGAAAAATCACGTTTTTGTTAATTGTTAAATTACATGTATTGAGATGGCAACGCTAAATGAAATACATCGAAACGAGATCGTATTTAAGTATTAGCCTACGATCTTTTTTGACCGCAGCTTATTACCCTGTTTCATTTAGTCATTAAGATGTTTATATTAAATGAAACTCCATGTATTTTAGCTTTAATTTCTGTTGTTACTTTGATGAATGTTGTTGTTTTTGAAATTCTGTTTGTGGAGGCCAATTTTAATAACAGGAGGGCCATGATGGCCCTAAATCGCTCACCTGAGTACAAAAGTACTCTCAGTTTTTAATTGAGAATGGAAAGGTTCACAATAGTGGATATAAAGTCATTGAAATTGTATTATTGTTAGGTGAAATTAAGAAAACACAATACAAGTTAACAGGAACTTTATTCTGTGCTGTACATTTTTTTATCAAAATATGTTTAGAGTCAGAAGCTAGAAAAACTAGCATTGAGGTTTCCAGTAAGAAGATTTTTTAAAGATTGCCCTTTTTATGCCCCCGGCATCTAGTGATTGAACCGTCCGTCCGTCTGTCCGTCCGTCCGTCCGTCCGTCCGTACGTCCGTCCGTCCGGTTAACATTTTTCGGCAAGTTGGATATTTCTCAATTTCTACAAAGAGCATTGGCATGAAAGTTTACACACTTACTTAACAGTTCACAGGTCATGACCCTGACAAGTTACATAACTCTGGGTACCTTATTTCTGGTGTTATCTCCCCTTTTGTACTTAAAAATATGGTTAACCTGTTTCGGCAAGTTGGATATTTTTCCTTTTCTACAAAGATCATTACCATGAAAGTTTACAAACTTACTATACAGTGCACAGGGTATGACTCTTAACAAGTTACATAACTCTGGCTATCTTAATTCGGGGTTTTCTCCCCAATTTGTACTTAGAGATAAATGGTTAACATTTTTCGGCAAGTTGGATATTTCTGAATTTCTACAAAGAGCATTGGCATGAAAGTTTACACACTTACTTAACAGTTCACAGGTCATGACCCTGACAAGTTACATAACTCTGGGTACCTTATTTCTGGTGTTATC
Organism: Corbicula japonica; assembly: GCA_038501625.1. Taxonomy (NCBI): domain Eukaryota; kingdom Metazoa; phylum Mollusca; class Bivalvia; order Venerida; family Cyrenidae; genus Corbicula; species Corbicula japonica. Next base: position 988,893 of record JAZAYU010000159.1, read on the forward strand.
TCCCCTTTTTGTACTTAGAAAAATGGTTAACCTGTTTCGGCAAGTTGGATATTTTTCCCTTTCTACAAAGATCATTAGCATGAAAGTTTACAAACTTAATATACAGTGCACAGGGTATGACTCTTAACAAGTTACATAACTCTGGCTATCTTAATTCGGGGTTTTCTCCCCAATTTGTACTTAGAGATAAATGGTTAACATTTTTCGGCAAGTTGGATATTTCTGAATTTCTACAAAGAGCATTGGCATGAAAGTTTACACACTTACTTAACAGTTCACAGGTCATGACACTGACAAGTTACATAACTCTGGGTACCTTATTTCTGGTGTTATCTCCCCTTTTTGTACTTAGAAAATGGTTAACTTATTTCGGCATGTTGGATATTTCGCAATATCCACAAAGAGATCTGGCATTAAAGTTTACATACACACTTAACAGTGCACAGATGATGATCCTTACAAGTTACGTAAGTCTGGCTACCTTTTTTCTGGGATTATCTCCCCATTTTATACTAGGATATAAATGGTTAACTTGTTTTATTTGATTTTTGCCCTTTTTCGCTTAGAAATTAGAATAAAGACTTAGAAATTTTGGTTAAAGTTTCAATGTTAGTGTTTTTCTAAGGTAATGCTATAGAAAAGGTTTAAAACAGATGTACTTAACATACTTTGGTGAAAGTGTTGAGTGGTTACTATACCATACCATACCATACCACACCACACCACACCACACCACACCACACCACACCACACCACACCACACCACACCACACCACACCACACCACACCACACCACACCACACCACACCACACCACACCACACCACACCACACAACACAACACCACTCCACTCCACTCCACTCCACACCACACCACTCCATACCAAACCAAACCAAACCACACCACACCACCACCACCCCCACACCACCACCACCCCCCACCACCCCCACCACACCACCCCATCTCACACCACACCACCACCCCACCACACCACCAACAATAATACCGTCAACAACACCACCAATAACACAATAACACCGTCAACAACACCACCAACAACTCCGTCAACAACAGCACCAACAACACCGTCAACAACAGCACCAACAACAACACCACCACCAACAACAATAGCATCACCAACAACCAACAACAATAGCATCAACAACACCAACAACTGACAACACCAACAACAACACTTACAACTAGACCAACAACAACAACAACAACAACACCAACAACAACACCAACATTACCAACACCAACAACAATACCAACAACAGCAACAACACCCACACCACCACCGACAACAACCAGCATACCATACCTTACTATACTACACCACACCCCACCACATCACTATAGGTGGGCAGGGATAGTGGGTTGATGGGTGTGGGATCAGGGGTGTATGGACTGGGTTGTGTAAACCCTCTAAAAAAAACTACAATAATAAAGTAACTGTAATTTATTGATTTCCTAACTTGGATTGAGAAACTTTTGTTCATGTGTGTGTGTTGGGTGTCATAAACTCCTTAATCACTCCCCAGTTTAAATGAAGCCCAGTTTTAAATGTGTTTCCGACTGGCTCTTGTTATGATAAATTCTTTTCATGTACAGGTTCTGGCACCAGACGGTTATTTTCATTATTTAGAACTAACTTGTCATTTTAGTTGCAGTTTTAACACTGTGCTATCATTTAAAATTTGTATCGTTACAAACTTCGCTACCGGGGGCATATGTGTTTTCCGAACACAGCTTCTTGTTTTACATATTAAGGGCCCCTCGGGCGGGGCCAATTTTGACCCCAGGGCCAACATTTAAACAATGCTGCTAAAGGATCTCTTCACTATACTCAACACCAAATATCTAAGGTCAAGTCGCATTAGTTTCGGAAAAAATGATTAATATGTTTTCCTATATAAATCAATGTAAACTAAGAGAACCCTGGGGCGTGGCCAATTTTGGCCCAGGGTACATAATTTGAATAAACTTGGTCGACATCCACTAGACAATGCTACATACCAAATATCTAAGCTTTAGGCATTGAGGTTTCCAGTAAGAAGATTTTTAAAGATTGCCTTTTGTACATATTAAGGGCCCCTGGGGCGGGGCCAATTTTGACCCCAGGGACAACATTTAAACAATGTTGGTAAAGAGTCTCTACACAATACTCAAGACCAAATATCTAAGGTCTAGTCCCATCAGTTTCAGAGAAAAATGATTTTTTATGTTTCCCTATTTAAATCAATGTAAACTAAGAGAACCCTGGGGCGTGGCCAATTTTGGCCCAGGGAACATATTTTGAACAAACATTGTAGACATCCACAAGACAATGCTACATACTAAATATCTAAGTTTTAGGAATTGAGGTTTCCAGTAAGAAGATTTTTTAAAGATTGCCTTTTTTACATATTAAGGGCCCCTGGGGCGGGGCCAATTTCGACCCCAGGGCCAATAATTAAACAATACTGGTGAAGAGTCTCTTCACAATACTCAACTCGAAATATCTATGGTCTAGTCGCATTAGTTTCAGAGAAAAATGATAATTTATGTTTTCATATATAAATCAATGTAAACTAAGAGAACCCTGGGGCGTAGCCAATTTTGGCCCAGGGGACATAATTTGAAGAAACTTGGTAGATGTCCACTAGACAATGCTGCATACCAAATATCTAAGCTTTAGGCATTGAGGTTTCCAGTAAGAAGATTTTTAAAGATTTCCTTTTGTAAATATTAAGGGCCCCCCGGGGCGGGGCCAATATTGACCCCAGGGCCAACATTTAAACAATGTTTGTAAGGGTCCCTTCACAATACTCAACACCAAATATCTAAAGTCTAGTCATATGAGTTTTGGAGAAAAATGATTTTTCATGTTTTCCAATATAAATCAATGTAAGAACCCTGGGGCGTGGCCAATTTTGGCCCAGGGGACATAATTTGAACAAACTTGGTAGACATCCACTAGACAATGCTACATACCAAATATCTAAGCTTAAGGCATTGTGGTTTGTGAGAAGAAGATTTTTACAGATTTCCTATATAAGTCTATGTAAAATGAAGTGACCCCTGGGGCGGGGCCAATTTTGACCCCAGGGAAATAATTTGAAAAATCTTTGTAGAGTTCCACTAGAGGGTCCTAAATGCCAAATATCTAAGCTCTAGACCTTGTGGTTTCAGACAAGAAGATTTTTAAAGTTTTTCCTTTAGGTTGCCATGGCAACCAGAGTTCTGCATGGAATTGATTCTTTGAACAACTTTCGAAGAGCTTCATTCAAGGAACATCCGTGGCAAGTTTCATCAACTTTGGCCCAGGGGTTAAAGAGGAGATGTTGTTTAAAGCAAAAGTTGACGACGCACGACGCACGACGGACACAGGGCGATCCTAAAAGCTCACCATGAGCACAAGTGCTCAGATGAGCTAAAAACGGAAGTAGGATTTCTCTGAGATGACTTCTTATGGAAATTAGTTGATATTAATACAAAACTAACATGTGATATTACCCCAACTTAGTGCACAATTAGAACTAATAAGTTTACGTAAAAATATAGCACAATTCCGTAGGGATTCTCTGAGATGACTTCTAATGGAAATTAGTTGGTATTAGTACAAAACTAACATGTGATAGTACCCCAACTTAGTGCACAATTAGAACTAATAAGTTTATGCAAAAATATAGCACAATTCCGTAGGGGTTCTCTGAGATGACTTCTTATGGAAATTAGTTGATATTAGTACAAAACTAACATGTGATAGTACCCCAACTTAGTGCACAGTTAGAACTAATAAGTTTATGTAAATATATAGCACAATTAAACTAGGTAACCAAATATGACCATCACTGACGTCATTCTAATTTTAACCAGTCTGTAACAGTCGATTAATGAGAAAGATAATGTATTACATTAGACAAGTAATGATCTATGTAAACCAAATTTTGTTTCAAATATCTATAATGTGCGTGTTTGAAAATTGATGACTTCATTAATTACAAATTATATACAAAAGTTGAAAACTCTAAATAAATGTGTTTTAGGCAAAAGGGTCAAGATAAAATAATTAGATCTACAGTTTTGGCGAATGCTTTTCAAAACCTTATATTTAAAAGACAGAAGTAAAACGATTTAACAAGATATAATTGTACGTCCAGTACACTTCAAGTCCATTTAAGTTCAAACATTATAATACCGGGTGTGTTAAGTTTCGATAGGTGTAATTAAAGAAACAGGAAAATATGTTCAGATTGTAAGAGTTAAAGTAGTTCATTTCGTTTCCTTGTTTCGTTGCTAATAGACGAAATTCGCCAACTTTACGATTATTATCTTTGGTTATGGTTTCATAATTGATTAAAATATGTTAACATTAAATTTTGGTCAAACGAAATAGTACTCTGATTTTGTTTGATGCAATATTTGTACATGTAAATCTATTCTTCTTCGATTGCTAATTAACAGGCTGAACATCTAAATCTAGACATAAACATTACTTATACAAATTTTCTTGAACAATTTCGCTTTGAACAAATAGTACACACATAGCTTTGTTATTTCGAAAATGTTCACAGACTGGTCATGTATACATGTATTAAGTCAACATATACACTTGTCCACAAATATTAAAACACAAATCTGACAATTATGTTTTAAGATATCACGGGATACTGATCGTTGAATTTTTGTTCGTCGGAAAGAGATTTTCAAATCCCTCTAGATCTACATCTCTCATAAATAGTGTTATCTAGTGAAATTTCCCAAAACAGAAAAGTTGCATTTGTTACCAAATTCAATGAAAAAATCAACAAGAGAGGAAATTGATGTCGCTGATCAATATTGATTTCTCTTGGTGTGCTGATATGTTCTTCTCTTAACAGAAACAAACAAAACTTTCACTACTTATAGTTTGGAGCCAAAGGAACTAATGATTTTCGAAGAGAATAATATGAAAGATATATTCAGCATTGCTCAATGTCTTTTTACACTTTTAAAACAGGGTCTTTCGGATAGAGTACAAGCCGAAGGTTTACAAAATTACCTGGAAGTGATTACCAGACAAGAGATACATGCTGTGTATGTTGAAATCGAAAATGGAGGGGTCGCGGTGGCAGTTCTCAAAGAACAAGCTTCGGGTATGATGAATGAATATGGGCTGAAGGTTATAAAACTAAGATTGGAAACCAGTCTCAAATCTCAAGCATCTGATTGGCTGAAATAGTGACTGGTCGCCATTTCAGCCAACCAGATGCTTGAGATTTGAGCTGGTTTGCATGCTCAGTTTTATAACTTTTGGGCACTGATGTTAGCTCAGTTTTAAGATGGTTATTGGAGATCTGGGTCGAAGATTATACAACTGATATTGAAGGCCAGTCTCAAATAACAAGCATCTGATTGGCTGAAATGGAAACTTGTCATCATTTCAGCTAATCAGATCGGTGATATTTGATACTGATCTCCATTTTTAGTTTTAAAATCTTGGGCCATTATAAGATAAAATAAGATTTATTTAGACTCAGCATGGCAGATTTACATACATAGTACATGTAACATAAGCTTAAAAACTATTTGATCGACGTTTGATAGGAAGAAAAAACAACTCTTTAAAATTAATAAATGAACAGTTAGTTTCATTAGTTACTTAAAAATGTCAAAAGTTACTGAGTAAATACCGGTTTTTGTGTCAATATGTTGCGGACATACATTTATTATACGATCATGTTGCTTATTAATAATTAAGTGTTGTTTAATTCGTGACTTACATACATTTTCACTATTTCATCAGATTATAAGATCTCAAAAGCTAGACCAAAAATATGGACGCATACATAATATATTGAAAACATAACTTATTGTCCTTTCAGACGAATCTATCCAAATATGGCAAGAGCGAGCCGGCAATAGAAAATTCGAAGGCTTAGTTCCTACTTTGAAGCTGTTGGGTAAACCAGAGGGAATATATCTGGAGTTGCCTAAAGACATAAATATCTGCGAAGAGTATCTCACCCTGTATTTTGAAAATAAGAAGTCTGGAGGGATGGAAGAGACAGTGAGAGAGGCAAAACTGTCAGAATCAGCCCTCAATGTACACGCTGTTGTCCTCATCTCCTCAGAAGATGGTAAATTGCATATTAATTTCCCAAGGTTATACAACTGATCATGGAAACCAGTATCAAATCTCAAGCATCTGATTGGCTGAAATGGCGACTGGTCGCCACTTCAGCCAATCAGATGCTGCAGATTTGAGGTTGGTTTCCATGCTTAGTTTGCCATTTCAGCCAATCAGACGCTTTTGATTTGAGACTGGTTTCCAATCTCAGTTTTATAACCTTCAGCCCCTATCCCGATTACGCTTCTTCCTCTTTCAGTCATGTGAAAAGTGTCGTATAAGTTTCTACGGAGCGCCATATTGCTAGCGAAATTATAATACTTTCAATAACTTATTGTCTGTACATGATTCCTTACGTACGTTCTATACTACTCACTTTCCGTTTTATCCCGAAAATTTTGCCCCTACCAAGTTTTAACCGCTGTTCCGCTTAAACAGTTTGTCGGCTTATTCCTTCTTTGGCACAAAACTGATGTAAAAACAATAACAAAAAACACACAAATTTTCAGGATCAAAGCAATTATTTTATCGTTTCAACCTTATGTGAGGAATAAACGGAATCTTTTAAGTGATTCTAATCAAATTTTGAGCAGTATACATTAAAATGTCTTGATTGATTTGGTTTGTTCATTTAAGCTATAAAGTCCATCGTCAGAAAGCGAGGTCACACAATTGATGTACGAGAAGGAACTTGTTGTACCGGCATACTGGAGCATGTATAAGCCACAGACTAGTTTAAAGGAGCATCTTTTATCATGGAAGGATCGTGTAACTCGCAAGAAACATAAAAAATTCAGCCTTCCTCAGGACAGCCGACCTTATTCCGCCATCATTAAAATGATGAACGCAACATTTGATCAGTCGAAACTTGGACAAGGGAATGATGCCGTGGGACTTGATAAGTTTCATTATACAAAGTTGTTTGTCGTAAAAGTTGAAAGAATCGAAAACCTCGAACTGTACCAAAAATTTGCAAGACAGATACAGATTTATTATAGGCGACTGTCGTCGGAAGGCGAAGGAAGGTACCCCACAATTTCAGAACTTCCTGACTGTCATGGTGCATTTAAAACCGAAAAATTTGTCCGCTCTGCTTTCGATGTAAACGTTCATAAAGAGTTAAACGAAGTGTTCCTATTTCATGGAACGAAGAAGGAGAATGTTGAGGTTATATGCGACAGTGGACTTGATAATAGACTTGCTGGTGATAAAGCTATGCTTGGCCAAGGAATTTATGGTGCGGAATGTTCTATGAAAGCTGACCAATATGCAGGTGAGATTTAATGGAGTATTCTCAGGCATATAATGTTATATGTGTAGTCAAACTTTAAAATTCAAAATTCCGTACTTATTTACAATTTAATATTCCAAACTGTATCTGGAGCAAGACTTAATTTGAAACTAAACTTTCACCCCCGTTTACATGCATACAATAATCTAAATGAATGATATAATTTCAGATGAAAGGACTAAAAGAACAGCTGGACAGGGTGAAGTAAACCAGATGTTCTTAGTGCGCATGCTCCTAGGAAACGCCTTTGTCTGCAAGGACCCCAATCCTCACAAGTACCGTCGCCCACCGTGCACGAAATGTTTCAAGGATGACTGCATAATCACAAGACATGCAAGCAAATTTGGCCACTTGTTCGATTCAATAATTGGAGACAATGGGAAACTTTTCAGAGAGTTTGTGGTGTATGACAGCAATCAATGTTACCCTGAATACCTTATCACTTACGAGAGACGTTAGGCTTTCAGATGCTTGTACATTTCTTTGAAAACTCGATCTTTTAAATCTAAAACTTAAAAATCAATAAATGTGATGGTAAACATTCAATGATGTAACACAGTAGGTGTACATAGAAAAAACATTGACGTAAAATACAATATACGGTAGGGGAGACCGGGGCTAGTACGGCCCCATTTTTAAAAACATGCAATTTTTTAATGAATTAAAAATGTAATTCTCTACAAATTTTCATAAACAGTAAAGAATTTATACGGGCTTGATTACCCCTGAACTTTAATTGAAGTTTCTCTTTGAAAGAAACGGTAATTGGTTTTCGAAGTAATAAGGTCAAAGTGGCCAAACTTGCCCCGACATTGAGGCAAATTTGGCTACCCCCTGGGGCATGTTCTGCCTGCCTTCGGGCAGATTTTTAAAAATTATTTTCTTGTAGACTTAAAAGCTATAAGAGCATAATGTACAAAAAATGTAGTCAGAAATCAACATTTATTTTCAATAATTTTAAACATGTTTTATATATAACATGTTGTGTTATATACGTATATAAATCCGCGAGTGCATGAGCATTTAGTGTGTACGAGCACAGAAACCTTAATTTCCATCAGAAAACATTCAGACACCACATAACGACATTTCACCCTATATGCATATATATTTGTAGGTAGGCATACAGTGTAAAATGTCACATATATTCATGTTGGTGCAAAAAGTCATGTAACTGACATTTATTTTTGGAAATTGCCTTTTTTACATTTTTGGGTCAAAAATATACATTTCCATCACCTGTAATTTTTTTTTACCTAATTCAACTCAGAAATGCCTTTTTTCTTCAAAAATTAAAAAGATGTAACTGCAAAGCTTTTTTATTTGGTGCAAAAACTGCTGTAAGTGCCGTTACCATACTTATTGCACCAAACATTTTCCAACATTTTCATAGTTCTTGGTGCAAAAAGTATTGTAACTTCACATATTTCATACTTGTTCGACTTAAATAAATCAAATATTCATTAATGTTTTATTAATTATTAATTGTTTAATGTGAATTTTTTACGTGACATTTGCCTGAGATGTCTTCACTGCCCAGTATTGCTTGATTTCAATAACAATGGTTCCAAAAGATCATTTACACATGGAACAACATTCTTTGGCTAAAATGCTGGTTTAGAAATATTTGGCAGTTTCTAAATTAAGTGACAGTTATACTACAAATCATCTTTTGTATGTTTAAATAACTTGTTTCAACACATTAATGATTCAACTGTTCTTATCTTTATCAATTAACACTCATTGGTTTTTTTTATCTTTTTAATTAGAAGGTAAGTTAATGACAGTACAACGGGGGTAGCTGAGCAGTAGAGCAAACAAAAGGTCAATGCAAAGTAGATCACTTGCATTATTATGATCATTATTTCTAGTGGGGTATCCCTAAGTCTTAATGAGGCCAGTGCCAGATTTCTCAGATATGGTAAGAAAATGGTAAGAAAAAAATGTTAGTATAGAACAACAACAATAAGGGCAGACAAATGCGGGATTTTTCATATAACACAACCTGATTCTAATAAAAATGATCTAACATAAATTTATAAACAAAGTGTAAATACTTGTGTCACATTTTATACAGAGTGGTTAATTTGCATCTTTCGGACATTTATCTGGCTTCAAATAATGATTTTATTTTGCTTTTGCACATCGTAACCATAACTATACTTAAAGAAATTAGACTCGCAACTTTTTTAAACACAAAATATGTTTCGTGATTAAAGATTTGTTTGTTTGTTTGTTTGGGGTTTAACGCCTGGTTTCAACACCTTTCTGGTTATATCCCGGCGGTCAGTCCACCTAACCGGTGTTCTTGGGTCTCTTACCAGTACTAACCAATTTCTCCGCAAGCGACTGACTGCTTCCTCACTTGAATCAGAGGTGAGGGACAAATGACTCTCAGACGCAATGTCCGAGTTCAATTGTCACGGAGAAACTTTTCCCGCCTCGGCTGGGGATCGAACTCACGACCCCTGGATTGACAGTCCGATGCTCTATCCACTGAGCTAGCCGGGCGGGCTTCCGTGATTAAAGAAGTTGCGTTTCTAATTTCTTTTACTATATTATATGTACTTAAAAGAAATTAGAAACGCAACTTCTTTAAACATGAAGTGTATGTCTCGTTTAAAGAAGCTGCGTTTCTAATTCCTTTAAGTATATAAAATACGTGAGTTTATTTCAATTGAATGTATTTCTTGTGTTACAACAAATGCAAAAGAAGTCCTTCATTTCTGTAGGGTTTCTTTTTTATAAATTAGACTAAATTAAATGGCATTTTCATTTCTAATTCGACAATGTTGCTTTTATACATGACTGTTTTACACATGAAAAAAAAAATTAAAAAGAAAATGGTAAATAATATTATTCTTGGATTGGTGTCCATTTATTAATGATTTGTAAGAAAAACTCATCAAATTGACTAAACATCAAAATCTGGTTAGGACATTTTTGGGGTCAAACTTTTAAACTGCTTATCCAAATTACTGGGTTGTTTTTTATCAAAATGACTAAATTTTCCTCTGGAAACAATGTTAAACATATATCACAGAGTAGTGCAACTTCACAAACTGCTAGACCACAGGATATATGGGGCGATCCAGTGAATCTCATTACCCCTAGTATTGCCCATAATATGGAGATTCATCTTGGGCAAATGTTAGGAAAGAATTTTGTCTCAATTCAATTCTGTGTAATATGCGCCCCGACATTACTTTATCAACTGTTAGTACAACTGTTTTTATGGAACACATCAGGTTTACTTAGAGATTCAAATTATATGCAGTAACAATACATCCAGTAATTTGAAAAAGAAATGGTTTGACATAAAAAGACACAAACACAACAGACAAGTACATGTCGGTGTAATATACATATTTTATGTATGCATCATAACTAATAATAAATATTGTGGATCACATGTACCATATAGTGATATGACTTGAGATACAATGCCCTCAATAAAAATTCACTTGTAAATCAGTTTTTGTGTTCCAAAATGAAATTAGTTTTCTATCACAAAGGTAACAATTTTGTTTGTGTGTTGTTACTGGATATAAATAGATTCCTTAATTTTATATTTCAATATTTTTAAAGTTAAACAAAACAGATTAATAAAATATATGTCATGACTGACTTAATTATTTTACAATTAAACAATAATTTTAAAATAAAAATACATTTTACAATCATTTTGATTGCATACATTTCATGTATTTTTTTGTAAAAGCTGGGTTCAAAAACTCAGGTAACTGCGTTTACAGTACTTTTTGCGCCTAAAAAAGTCAGCGCAAAAGGTCATGTAACTGAAATATAATTACAAATAATTTTATAACACTTTTTATAACTATATCTGTTTATATACCATCCTTACAGGCATGTTTCAATCTATTTAAAAATAAATAAAAGATATTGAAATAATTTAATGGAAAGTAGTAAAACAGTTTTTTGCTTCTCCTGTAAAATTTTTAAAATGTCAGTTACAGTACTTTTTGCGCCAACATGACGATATGTGATGTCTGGATGATTTCTGTTGGAAATTAAGGTTTGCGAACGTATGTGTTCGTGTTGGTTGTTGTTGTAATGTTCTAATTGCTTTCTATAGACGTCTGGTGTCTCGGAATTACTAATATGTTTTCTTTTGTAATTTCGCACTATGGTAAGGCATGTTCCAAAATATACAAAACCAATCGTAATAATTCTTTAAAAATAAATTGAATATGTCAGTGTAGATATCAGAATGGGATTCCTACCTATTATTATATACCGATCATCTAAAACATGTTATTTGCTGCATATAATGGTATAACTAAAATAAGAAAGGACGTTTTTTCGAACCAAAACAGGTTTTATGTAAGCTGTGATAGTAAATACACTTCATTTTATAAAACACACGAAGTTTTCATCAAGAAAATAAAACTATGCTGGAGCAAAGGGGTTATTCGGCTACTAGCCGAACATGCCCCTGCCCCGATGGCCGAACTAGCCGCTTGCTAAATGTTTATAAACATCACGTGATACATGCGTGTATAGTTTTGAAGGTGAAAAGAACAATCTGTGACTTAACTGAGGGATGTTTGAACATGTTGCATATGTAAAATTAATTTTCTTTTTATGAAGCAACTCATGGCAAATAAAAACTCAAATTTTTGTGAAAAATTTACTTAACAGTCAAAAAAGCCAATTTTCCTTCTCAAAACGAAAATGTTTGTTAAAATAGTCGCCATTGTGTACATACAACATTAATTTCGTTACAAGAGACATTACATTATCTACGCGCGCTCTGAATCTAAATTTTTATTCTTAAAATGATAATGTGCCGAACATACCCCGGGGCCGGCCTTACCCCTATCGAAGACTTTTGTTTTCATCTGTCTTGTTACAGACGAACTAATGAAATACATCTGATTATATAAATGTTCATGAAAGGAACTTGACGGTATTGAAATTTGTAAAACTGTTTGCTGATAATTTTATAATTACTTGACTGCCACGTGACTGTCTAGTACATGTAATCATTCACCTACTCTATATCCTGGTTCTGAATAAAACAACATATTGGCCTACGGACGTAAATTAATCAACCTTTCAGGCGGCTATTAAAACATATTTAATAAAAATGACAAGGGAAATTTGAAAGAAACCAAACACGACACATGTGAAAATATTGCCGGCTCGTTTCGATTCATCGATTCAGCCTGTTCATGGACAGTAATGGAAATATTACAAATTACTGCCCATGCCGTCTAGCCCCTGGTTGAGCGCAACTCAATATAAGATAACTTATAAGATTCTATAAATTTGTTGGAGTTAAGTAACCTGGTGATTAAGGCCTGGTGATTAACCCATCTACAGTTGATCATTATGCTTACCTCTTTGGTTGCACGACGGTGGCAGGGGTTTAAGAGTTTATGAAAGTTTATGGGGAAATCTTTTCTAAAAAGAACCTAGAAGCTCGATTTGTTTCTTTTATCCCTGTCATCGTGTTCTTGCTGATTTTACTCCAGGTGCTCTGGTCTCTGTAAGATCATTGAGTACCCGCCCTTTGGCTTTGCAATGCTATTAAATTCTTATGTTTATATGTTTGTATGCTTTTGCATGCAACATTGTTGAGCTGATGGGTGGGTTGGAGTTATTTCACCAAGACAATTTGTACTTGTTTTGTGATACGAGAACCTGTTGGGGCAAGTGTGAGGTTGGTGCACCCTAGAACCTGGTTTAAACCCCCAGTGGCAATTTGTTTTGCCACTGACCGTTCCAAGGCGGTATCCCCAAGGGTTCTCTTGTTTATTAATTGTTTGTGGCGTCCTATTTGAATTGACATACATATATAAAACATGCGCTCTCTCTATCTTCCTCTCTTCTTTTTCGCTGCGTGGGGAGGCTGTGTTTTTTGAGTGTGGCGATTCCTGATATGCATATGTTGCTTTTTTATTTTATATTTATTCTCTAAGTTACAATTCTTATACACATATCGATCTGTCTAGAGTAAAACGATTTACCTTGATTAACATTACTCAATTCAGAAGCTATGACCGGTCTCCTGATGGTCAGATAAGAAAGTATGGCTTTTATTTGTTTATCTTATTTAGAACTCATTGATCATTTTGTTGTGTGTGAAATTAAGGTTAGAATATAACACATTGTGTTCATAACGCGCGCTGCTCTATCATCTGACTGTGTAATCGTTTTACTCCATAATTTAATTTCAAGTTGCTCTATACTAACGTTATATCTACCTTTTTATTAAATGATTCATAAGTCTGCGTTTATTTTACTATAACATTGTATAAGCATGTACTCGAAATATGTGTTTTCTTGAGGAGGGCTTTCCCGTTTCTGGGAATCTCATCTTAGAAAAAGATATGCCACTTTCTGACAGTATTTACATTTTACTTTAAAAAATACTAATGGAACACAGCCGAAAATATAAAGATTGAAACATTACTAGTTTGTTTCAACAGATTTTACGCATGGATCATACGTACTTCTTCTTTTTATATGTCGCAATTTTAAAGACCTTAAATATCAGTCTTAACTGATTTTTCTGAATTAAGTAGATATCAATCTTGTAAAAATATACATCTCAATCGTGAACAAATCTCTGGTTTTGGTGCTGATCGTTATTTAGTTACACATGTTTAACCATTTATTCTGTCAACCGTGACGTGCTTTAAAAGTTTGTTTCTATTTTGTTGCCAAAAATGTCATATTGTTTTTTGCGAAATAAGAGGCAAATAAAGACGAGCTAAATTCGCCTAGGCTGGAGCGACCAGCGGATATTCCTCACAGTAGGATAAATAAAATAACAAAAACATCAACCTCTGAAGTCATGCAAAGAGATGCTAGTTTTGCATGATAAAAACAAACACATTTTGTTTAGCGGCTAATACACAAAAATGCACTCGAACAGTCATCGCTAATTTATTTACAGCTTATTTAGACCATTACAACAAGAATAAATAACAATAATTCATAGAGTTTACCTCAATGATGAACAACTTGTACTTGTTTGTTCACAGAAAGCCTGTATGGACATGTGTGAGGTTGGTACAAAATAGCACCTTGTTAAACACACCCAGCGAAAAAATTATTTTACATAAACATTTCAAGGCGAAAATCCATTTGATTCTCTTGATTTTGCTCATTTTTATAGGTAATTATTATAAAATAGATCATCTTACATTTCTAAACTTTTTTTGTGGCTATTTGAATTTCATCTTTTGCTAACTTTCATGTCTTTTTATATTTAATTTTAGGTACATTAGTCATCACTACTGAAGCTGGAATCACGGAATAGTTAAAAAAATATAAGCAGATGTGAAAGAGAAAAATGTTATAGGCATCACCGTTCATGATGTGAAATGGTCGCTATAATTTTCCCGGAATCTACAATTTCGTATTATTACATAGTGTTTAAAATGGAAAAGACAAGTGCCAACTTACCAACGCTATAAATCATTTCCAGCTTCTGGGAGGAGGGGGGCCTCCCCCAGACCCCCTTACTAAGGGACAAGTTTCCCTTGGAACCCCTACAATTATGTACACACAACTTGAAAAAAGCTGGCTACGTTCCTGTTTTCAGAGATAACGGTAAAGACACAAACGTAAATATGCAAAAATAAGTCACTAATAAAGTATATACAAAGTATATAATCTTGAAGCCTTTGAATATGGTGTAGCCGGACTGATTTAGGTGGGGCGACTACTACCTACAAGGTTCATGCTCAGGGCCCATAAACACAGTAACACTATATATAAACCAACATAAAACAATTAAATGTTGTTTATTGAGTTTTCTGTTTCAACAGTTCAAAAATTACTAAGCTGATATAATAGTAAATGAATCAATCCAGAAAGTAGAAATGTGCTACAGAACAATTTTAATTATTACCACAAAATACCAAATAATAATATTGTAAATTCAGTTTTAGACAGTATGATCTAATGGGGCGTTACCATAAACGTTCCCCAGATCTCTTATTTGTACTTAATGGGTAAGGCCTGTAACTGTATACTAATACCTTACCGGGATTTCCACCAAAGAAACATTTACATCAACCATTTCTTATATAACTAAAATTAAGTTTTGTAATGTTAAATCAAGTCTCATTTATAATAAAATTGCCTAACCAAATTACAATGAATTAAACAATTTCAGATGAAAAGATATCAATTTTGTCAACTCCAAACATGTGCCAAATAATAAAAATGAATATAAACTATTATCTCCCTTTCAATGTTCTTAACACAATATTCAGTGTTGAAATGAACCTAGTTTTACACAATTTTACACTTCAATAATTTTGATGTAACAACAAGTATAAGCTTTTCAATAATAAACCAATACTACTTCAATGGAACGCCTAAACTGTCTTATGTTAAGAAAAACTATAATGCTCGGTTAACTGTCATTCTGTTGAGTCATAGAAACGATATGCCGTGTGATAATTCTAATGTGACCTGTAAATGAAATGTCATGTTATGTGATGTTAATATTTTCAAGTGTCAAAAGAACGTGTTGTTGGGTACTGTGTTTAAGTGAAGCATTGTATTACTGAGTGATTATTTCGGTATGTTCAGTTGCAATGACATACTGTTGGATGGTAGAAGTGTCATGTTCTGTTATGACAATATTCTGTCTAGTTGTTAATTCTTTATGTTCAGTCATGAAAATACATTGTTGAGTAGTTTCAACATTATGTTTAATCGAAGCAGTGTCTTGTTGAGTGATTATTTCATTATGTTCAGTTGCAATGACATGCTGTTGGGTGGTAGATGTATCTTGTTCAGTTATAATTATAATGTTCTGTGTAGTGAGTAATTCTTTATTTTCAGTCATGAAAATATGCTGTTGAGTAGTTTCAACATTGTGTTTAGTCGAAGCACTGTATTACTGAGTGATTATTTCATTATGTTCGATTGCAATGACATGCTGTTCAGTGATAGTAGTATCATGTTTAGTTATGAAAATGTTCTGTCTAGTTAGTAATTCTTTATGTTCAGTTTTGAAAATATACTGTTGAGTAGTTTGAACATTATATTTATATTTAGTCGAAACAGTGTATTACTGAGAGATTATTCCATTTTGTTCAGTTGCAATGACATGCTGTTGGGTGGTAGAAGTATCTTGTTCAGTCATGATAATGTTCTGTCTAGCGAGTAGTTACAACATTATCTTTGGTAATACACTGCTTCTACTAAACATAATGTTGAAACTACTCAACAGTATATTTTCACGATTGACCATAATAAATTACACACTAGACAGAACATTATCATCAACAACAACAACAACAAAAACTTTAATTTGCAAATCGGCAACCATATTGCCTTTGGCAAATTACACATTCAAAAAAATATCGTGAGAAAATGACATAGGAATAACGACAGAGATATCATTTGAAAATAATTCTAACAACAAAATAATTATCAATATTATTACGTAGATAGTTAACAATAACTGTTAATAAAATATGCATAAAATAACAATGCTACATTATAATTATGCTAATTTATTTCTTTATGTTACCTGCGTGCTTATTATTGTTTTTCTCAAATCTAATGCTTTTTCAATAAATTTTGTAATTTTGAAAAGATTGCTTTTATTTTCTGATTTCATTAATCTATTAAACTTATCAATTGTTGGCCAAGAATTTCTTCCTAAATATATGTTTCTTATATTCGTGTAATAGGGGCATATTAACAAAAAGTGATATTCGTTTTCTACCATGTTATAATTACAGCATTTACAAATTCTGTTTTCTCTAGTAATACCCGTGTACCTTCCAGTTTCAATGTTCAAGGAGTGATTGCTTAGTCTAAATTTACTAAATAATTTTTGCAACTTTTCATTCGTGATTTTTGATAGATATTTTTCCATTCCAAAATCAGTCTTAAATTTCGCATAGCTCTCCAATTTTGGCATGTTATTTATTCCATTTCTTCATTCTTGTATAAATTGGTCTCGTAATCGTTGTTTAAATAAAGGTAAATATTTTTTTGTGTTATCGAAATTATACCAGACACACTAAATCCCATCTCATCAAGTAAAGATTTAACAGACTGAGCCCATTTTTTACAAGTATGTTCTGGTGTGTTTAAAATATCACATTGTTTTTGAAATACAATATTTAACATTGAATCTGGATTTCTTTTAATTTTAATAAACATCTTTAATGCTCGTTCCTTGCAATTTGTATTTAACGAAAATCGACCCAGTTCACCTAAAACGGCTAAATTTGGGGTTTGGGTTTTGACACCTAAAATTCTTTTACAAAATGTATAATGCAGTGTATCTAGCTCCTTAAAGTTATATATTCCCCACACTTCTGAGCAATACGTCAAGATAGGTTTAACCATTTTATCAAAAAGACTTAATTTAGTTTCCACGTCGAAATTAAGTTTTTGAAATAGAAACGATAAACTAGACATTGCTTTTAATCCTTGTTCAGAAAGAGCTTTGACTGCATGAGATAAATTTCCATTGTAATACATTCTTACACCCAAATAACAAAACTGATCTACTATTTCGATGATATTTCCATTGATTTTCCAGTCAATATTACGTCTTTTCTTTCGTTTTTCAAAGATACATATTTTAGTTTTAGAAACATTTATTTTGAGTCCTAGGTCATTCGAATATTAATATATACTATCAATCTGCGATTGTAGGGAGGAAGCATCCGTAGTAAATAACACAATATCATCTGCAAACAACATTAAATACATTGACAATTCATTTATATCGTTTTCAGTTAAATTACTAAAGTCAATTTTTGTGCTTTTATCATTAATAAAAAGTATAAAAAGAAGAGCACTTAACGGCTCACCCTGTTTCACACCAATTGAGATTTCAAAGAAATCTGACATTTTACCTGATAATTTAATACTTGCCAATACTTTTTCATAAAGAGATTTGATAGACTTTACAATTTTACAGCTTAGTCCAGTTTCAATTAGTCTTTCAAAAAGTGATGCGTGATTAACGGTATCAAAAGCCTTTTCATAGTAAATAAAAACAGTATATAAAGACATACCCTTATCAATGATGTTTTGTATAATACTATGTATTATCATAATTATCTGAACATAATATTGTGCCACCCAACAGCACGTCATTGCAACTGAACAATATGAAAGAATAATTCCGTAATGAACTGCTTCGGCTCAACATAATGATGAAACTACTCAACAGTATATTTTTTAAAACTACACATAATGAATTACTCACTTGACAGAAGATTATCGTAACTGAACAGGATACTTCTACTCCCCAAAAACACGTCTTCCAACTGAACATAATGAATGAATCACTCAGTAATACACTGCTCGACTAAACATAATGATTGTTCTACTAAACAGTATAATTTTATGGCTGAACATAATGAGTATATCACAAGACAGAATATTATCAAAACTGAACATAATAATTGTGCCACCCGACAGCATGTCGTAATAACTTAGAATAATGAAAGAATCACTCAGTAATACAATGCTTCGACTAAACATGATGATAGCTCTACTCAATAGTATATTTTCATGGTTGGACATAATGTATTACGCACAAGAGAGAATGTTATCATAACGGAATAGAATGACAGTTGACCGAGCATAATAGTTTTTCTTAACAAAAGACAGTTTATGCGTTCAATATTTGCATTAGTTTGTGAAGTGTGACCTTATATGGCATAAAACATTTTCGAAATTCGTTTAAAATCGCATGATATATGCCTTAGTTCACTACTTTGTTTAGTTTACCTTATTTACATATAGAAAGGTCGTATGTATATTAAAAAAACTTTAATGTTTGTGAAAACATGAATAGATTTTTAGAAATGAAAACATCTGAAAGTCCTATTACCAATTTGAAAATACCTTTTTAATAAAAACACTTAATTATTTCTGATTACTGATAAATGTTGGGCATTAAAACCAGACATAAATAAATTTCAACCAAAATTGAGTTTAACACGACAATTGCGAGTTTTGTTCAATAGTGTGGTTATAATTTAAATAATTATTTCAAGTACGAAGTCGTTCTTTTCACTAGTACATGTCATAAAGCTTGCGAAAATTACACTAACAATTATTAGGAATCAAAGTTGAAAACTCGCAAACAAACTAAGGTCACATTTATTTAGCTATTAGTTTGATGATTAAGAATGTTCGTCTAAGGATTACCTGCAATTTGATACGTGCGCGACTGAATGTTTTTACCTCCTGCAATTGCTGATCGATACATGTATCACTATATTGTAAGTGTCCTTACCGCATAGATGGTCAAGATAAGAATATTATCGATATAAAAAAAAGTTCAGTAGTGAAAACTATGATACGATCTTAAAATGCACGAACTTAACGAGACGAATATTACAGATTGAGTTCAAAAGGTTTTTGCTTAAGAATGAGAACAGGGTGTTGAATGCATGCCCGATAATTTCATTGACCATACCTGTCATCCCGTCAAGGATTTTTGTTTTTATTTTCGGGATTCTGAAATGCCAGCAATCGAATTTATGTATTCGGTGGGATACAAATACCTAACATATTATGAAGTTATTTCAAACCTGTTTATGCTTTTTATGTTAGAGCCATTTACAGTTCATATATTTTGTCAATATATGAAACCCTACATTAACAAAGAAAAATCTTTCTTAATATACTGATTCAAAATGTAAACTTGACAAAATAAAATAGGGAAACTCCTATTATATTATCGATGCCAGTGAATGCAAATACCAGAAGGAATATGATCACCAAATTTATGAATCTTGGAAGTTGTCGTTAAAGTATTTATCGGTTTAAAAATTAAGTTGCGGCATATTTATTAACAGTTGCATTGTGTTCTATCTTTAATTTAAAGAGTGGGAGACAATTTGCAAATTAAAAAGATATTAAAGTTACTGTATCTTACTTCTTTGCACCACTGGACTTAAGCTGGTGTGTGTTTCCGTTCGTACATGCCATAAACCTCTAAATTTGACAGTCGAATACTCAGTTTGAGACTCTTATGTTATACATGTATATGTGTTTGTACTTTTGCATGCAACTTTGTTGAGCTGATGGGTAGGTTGGAGTTATTTAACCAGAACAACTTGTTTTTTCATATGAGAACCTGTTGGGGCAAGTGTGAGGTTTGTGCACCATTGAACCTAGTTCAAACTCCTAATGGCAATTTGTTTCGCTACTGATCGTTCTAAGGCGGTAAAACCATCGGTTCTCTTTTTTGTGAATTATTTGTGGTGTCTTGTTTGAAGTTGATATTCTTATAAATACATTTCCCTCTCTCCTTTTTTCTCTGCGTGGGGATGCTGTGATTCTGATTGTGGCGACTCCTGCATAATTTTGTAAAGAGGAGATTACCTCGACTTTTGGGAAAACAATAGCAACATCTCGCTTATATGTGCAAAAACCACAACTTAAATTTAGGATAAAATACACAATTTCTGAACATAATTTTTGAATTTAAAACGTTCAAGTTTTCATTTTGGCTCAGTAGATATAATTATGTTTTGGTTTGACATCCAACAACTTGCCAACGTAGGCAAGGCTAAACAATTACTTCACTAAGGTATTGAGTTCATACAACACTTTATAGGTCATGAACAAGGCAAGTTATATAAAGAAAGAAAATGCTTAAAGATACCATCTACAAGGACTTGCAGTTTGGGTTAATATTGAAGTTGAATAAAGCAAAAAATTTAATAACACCAATTTCCAAGTTAAATTAACCGAACAAATGTTTGGACTGTTTAGATAATTTGGCACATTATCTCATATTTGAACAAAACGGCACGACACTTGTTACAAATGATGTGTTTATGACTAACCACTCTTATCGTCTAATAGTATTATATCAACAAAGATTGCTAGTATTTTTCTCCTGTTTCGAAAATAAAAACATGCATCAGGTTTTGTAATTTCCTCAATAGTTTTTAACAATTTTCAGATACATATGTACATGAGTATATTAAAACAAGATTTCTGTTATTAGTGAGTTGTTCGAAAAAGCGAATCAAAAACGGTTTAAGTGTTTATGACATTTAAAGACATTTAAGTAACTGTGTATTAATAGTAAAATACCCAATCTGGAGTAACTGTACACCTGATTTTTAAAGTAAAATCTTCAGAAATAATAAAATAAAAAATAATAATGGTAAAGTATATAAATTAAATGCATGCTTTAAAAAGATGATATTAAATTACCTAATGTTACATGAATGCGATTTTAAATCATTCTGAATAACAATAATAATAATAATAATAATAATAATAATAATAATAATAATAATATAATATTATTATTATTATTATTATAACCCTAACCCTAATTATTATTGTTATTATTATTATTATTGATATTATTATTATTATTATTATTATTATTATTATTAACCTATTTGTTGAAAATAATACTATATTTGAAAATAATCTCATTCAGAATGATTTAAAATCGCATACATCTAAACATTTAAGTAATTTTTAATATCATAACACCCTATAATTATTACAAATACTTGTTCAAAATGTTTATAATATATTACTATAACTGCGTTCTACTTTTATACATATTCTATGTTTGTTAATCTGTTGTGCTTATTTATTTTCTTTCAAAATGCATGATGCAGTTTTTTTTAATCTGTATTAATTTATATTTTTCATTATATCTGAATTTTTTACATGTAATATTTTTGGAAATTAAACTAAAGCTTGTTCAGGGTTTGAAGCTTTGTAGTTTATATTATATTTTAAAGATTTGAATCTGAATAACTTTAAAAATACGGACGTTTATATGCCGTTTATGTTTAGTTAGTATCCTGAAATTTAATAATATCGTTACAAGTTTTTTAAAAGTCTGATGATATTCTTAACATTAGAGATCTTAAAAAATCATTGTCTAAAAAGATAGGCATCATTCCAATGTTCATTCAACGACATTTCCAACTGATGATGCTGGTATGGTTGTTAACAAATATTTGTTAAGGTCTGCAATCTGACCGATGATAGTTCTTCAGTAACGGAGATCTTAACAAATTATTGTTAACGAGAATAAGAGAATAACATATCGTATGAAGTTTAACAAGTATTTGTTAACATCATTTCCAACTGATGATGCTGGTATGGTTGTTAACAAATATTTGTTAAGGTCTGCAATCTGACTGATGATAGTTCTTCAGTAACGGAGATCTTAACAAATTATTGTTAACGAGAATAACATATCGTATGAAGTTTAACAAGTATTTGTTAACATCATTTCCAACTGATGATGCTGGTATGGTTTTTAACAAATATTTGTTAAGGTCTGCAATCTGACTGATGATAGTTCTTCAGTAACGGAGATCTTAACAAATTATTGTTAACGAGAATAACATATCGTAAAAGTTTAACAAGTATTTGTTAAAGGCAAGTGTAAAATGTCGTGTTTTAAAAAAAATCTGAAAAAGTGGTAGAAAATTACAACTTGATCACGTGGAAATGATCAAACACAATTGGAAGCTGTTGCGAATAAAGTTTACTCGAAAACATAATTCGGATGATACCAAAGAAAGTGTGCAAAATGTATTGTATAACGTCACAGGTATTAAAAAAAGTTAAAACAACTTAAATGAATAAAACCATATAATATGAACGGAAAGAAGTAATTCAAGATACACTCATAGGATTCAAATTCACAATATTTTGCATCTTAGCCCAACATCTCTACCTACTGAGCTATTACCTCTAGTAGTCTACCTTTGCTGACTGTAATGCCTTAATAGGTAGCTATATTGTATAAGGAAAGTAACTCTGAAAGGTAACTCTGGAAATGGACTAACTCTACCTATTTAACATTGTAATTGTCCGAAAGGTAACAGCTCACATGTCAAAATCTGAGTATAGGTCAGTGCTATTTAATAGAATCTACACACAATTAATTCACTATTCAAAAAGGCATTAATAGTGAATATTATTTGTGAAAAGTAATCCGGTGTTGATGTTTTCCTAAACTTTTCACAGCAGTTACTTATCAATTCAAACTTAATGACACATAATAGTAACTTAATTGCATCTGCTTCAGACAGTACTATCATTCCATTTTTTCATATATTTACTAGAATTTTTATTTCTCCACAAAGTGGGAGGCATACAGAGTTGCTCTCATCATTACGTCCGTCTGTATGTCCGTCCATCGATCCTTACTTATGTGTCCCAAATCTTGTGGCATCAGCTCCTCATAAACTGTCGGGGGATATCTTTTAAACTTGCACAGATTATCAAGCAGGGTGTGTAGATTATCATTTTTCCTGCAACCATTTTTACCAGAGTTAAGGCCCTTTGTGTTAAATGTTGTTGTAGCAGTTGGGGCATCAGTGTTCGAGGACACTTTCTAATTTTTTCAATTATGATGTTTATCATTTTTAGCTCGACTATTCGAAGAATAGGGGAGCTATCCTACTCGCCCCGGTGTCGGCATCGGCGTCGGCGTCCGTTAAACAAAAAATGCACTTTGGTCCATTACTTGAAAAGTACTTATGATATCAACTTGAAACTTGGAATATATATTCACCATCAAATTCTACATCATTACCAACAACACCCATAACTCTGCTACAAATATTTTTCAAGTTATGCCCCTTTTTCACTTAAATTTTGTGTTAAGGAAAATATGCACTTTGGTCCATAACTTATAAACTACTTGAGATATCAACTTGAAACTTGGAATATATATTCAGCATCAAATTCTACATCATTACCAACAAGACCCATAACTCTGCTGTCAATATATTTCAAGTTATGCCCCTTTTTTCTTATATTTTGTGTTAAGCAAAATATGCATTTTGCCCCTAACTTTAAAACTACTTGATATATATCCTTGAAACTTGCAACATAATTTCACCATCAAAATCTACATCATCACAACAAGACCCATAACCCTCCTTCCAATATTTTTCAAATTATGCCCCTTTTTCACTTACATTTTGTGTTAAGCAAAATATACAGTTGGCCCTTAACTTCATTATGAATGGAGGGATTGCTCGACTATTCAAAGAATAGGGGAGCTATCCTACTCGCCCCGGTGTCGGCGTCGGCGTCGGCATCGGCGTCGGCATCCGTTAAACAAAAAATGCACTTTGGTCCATTACTTGAAAACTACTTATGATATCAACTTGAAACTTGGAATATATATTCACCATTAAATTCTACATCATTACCAACAACACCCATAACTCTGCTACAAATATTTTTCAAGTTATGCCCCTTTTTCACTTAAATTTTGCGTTAAGGAAAATATGCACTTTGGTCCATAACTTATAAACTACTTGAGATATCAACTTGAAACTTGGAATATATATTCAGCATCAAATTCTACATCATTACCAACAAGACCCATAACTCTGCTGTCAATATATTTCAAGTTATGCCCCTTTTTTCTTATATTTTGTGTTAAGCAAAATATGCATTTTGCCCCTAACTTTAAAACTACTTGAGATATATCCTTGAAACTTGAAATATATTTTCACCATCAAAATCTACATCATCACCAACAAGACCCTTAACCCTCCTTCCAATATTTTTCAAATTATGCCCCTTTTTCACTTACATTTTGTGTTAAGCAAAATATACAGTTGGCCCTTAACTTCGTTATGAATGGAGGGATTTCAAAATAACTTGGCACAAATGTTCACCATGACAGGGCGGTGTGTCACATACCATGCCCATGCCTGTAGGTCAAAGGTCACTGTTACTAAAAATAGAATTCTCTTGTCCGGGCTGTTACTTTGTTATAAATGGAGGGATTTCAAAATAACTTTGCACAGATAATCACTATGACAAGGCAGTGTGTCCGCACAATACCCAAGCCTGAAGGTCCAAGGTCAAGGTCACTGTTACTAAAAATAGAATTTTCTTGTCCGGGCTGTAACTTCATTATAAATGGAGGGATTTCAAAATAACTTGACACAAATGTTCACCATGACAGGGTGGTGTATCGCGTTTTATTCCCATCATTGCACTTGAGTGTCTGAAAATGATGCATAGCGGGGCATCTGTGTCCTATGGACACATTTCTAGTTTCACTTATATTTTCACTTAAGTGCACTTCATCGATAACTTTGCAAATACTTAAGGTATCAACTTCAAACTTCCATTATATTTTCATTTCAGTTCTTTTTCTGTTACATTACTGAAGTGATTGATATTTGACTAAAAGTAAATGTCTCTAATAAAAAATTACTAACAAGTTTTCTAACAAATTCAGAAATATTTCATAGTTATTCCCCTATTCAGTTTAATATTTATGGTACATTTAGGAATTATTTCTGTTATTTGAAATGATTTCCTCCCTTAACATTCACTTGTTAATATTTTTCCTGATTGCACATGAATGTATGGCCATAGTTGTTATTGTTTTAATCTTCAAATTGCATTTGTTTCAAATGATTCGAATAGTCGAGCATGCTGTCTCCTCTGACAGCTCTTGTTAAAGACATTACTTGTTTTTAGTAGCTGTGTTATTTATGTTAAATTTATTTTTCATTCATAACAGTTCAAATATATGTTGCAGCACATAACCTATCTTGCCTGATGGGTGTAACGTTGCTGAGCTGGTGAAAAAAACTAGAATAAATAGACGAGACTTGTGAAGCTCGTCTTCATGTTACCGACAGGTGGTATTTCACTTTCAGCTATTTTAAAACTGTTTAATTTATTTCTCATAAAAGTCTTTTAAGGATGGATACATTGCTCATCCAGTTTAACATCGAAAATTAAATATTGTCCAAAAAATCGAATGAAATTTGGTCAGAATAATGTGTGAGAATCGCTTTATTAAAACATGCAAAATATTTCTACTTGCTGACGATTGTTATTGAAAAACAACAACATCTATGAAGGTCCCCTGATTTTCTCAATTTTTCCCTAAACTGAGTGATTATACTATGTAGTTTACACGTTGTTTTTCAATAACCATCATCGGCATGTGGAAATAATTTGCATAATTCAATACACCAAAATAAATCACAATAGAAAGAGTTTCAATAAAGAGTTTTATCATAGCCAAATGCAAGATGAGTGTCAATATACAATGTATTACATTAAATTTAAGCCACTGCAAAAAATACTTTTCAGATGCAAAATTTTATGATAAAACCTTAATAGTGATCTGCGGGTTGCCAAAACAATTCTGGGTACTGCAAACTCACATTTATTCATAAGAGAATCTTTGAGCGGATTTTTGTGTCGCCTGCAATAGCAGGTAGACATATAGGGACAATAGGGCGGGCGCCGGTGGCGACTAGAAGTCCCCTGACTTTAACATGAAAATTAATTTTGCCTATAACTTTGAAAGTACTTGTACTATTCTCCTACCTTGGAATATATCATCTGGATGGACAAGCCCATTGGTGACAGCAAGAATGATAACTCCTGGTTCACTATTTTTAGTTATACCCCTTTAAAAGCAACTTTGACAATTTTTTTTATAGAACACCAAATTCTAGTTTTATTAATAAATATAGCACGGTTTGAATTTTATGTAAATGTCATTTTCAAACATTGCTCATTAAATCTACAAAATAATGTACCACAAAGATGCAAAGGAGAATTAATGAATATCAAGTATGTGCAATATTGAAATATGTCCAAAATTTCTTCAATAGTAAAATTACACAATATTTGTATATGGTAAGTGCTTTTTGAAATACAAATTTATAGTGTATCTTAATTTTATTTCAGGTATATGCTATGCAAAGGAATAACAGTCACTGGGTTCTAGGCATTTAGTTTGAGTCCTATGCATGACTGACTAACGGGACATGCACACTACAGAACATAAATTTTTACTGGGAAAAACGTAATGCATCATAGACTAGTGATATTATTAATGAAAAGAGATTAGAGAGGATTACCGGTACTTGAGGTCAGGCCTCGAGATTATGATACTGAGAATGGAAACCAGTCTAAAATCTCAAGGTTCTGATTGGCTGAAATGGAGAATGGTCTAAATTTCTGAAATGGAGAATGGTATAAATTTCAACCAATCAGGTGCTTGAGATTTAAGACTGGTTTCTAATCTCAGTTTATATCCTTTCCACGACCATAATGTATTTAAATGTGACAAAATTTTGACTTCTCAAAATTCCGACACAGATTTACTGGAGAACGCCCAAAATTTATTAAACATATAAAAAAAATCGTGTTTCGAAAACCGTCCCTGTTTTGTGGTAGAAAACCTGATTTTCATTTATTTTTACTTAAAAACCCTGGTTTTAGTGGCTGTTTAGAAGAACACGGAATCATTGATCTGTATTTTTACACTATTAGTCTTTTGACTGCATTGCATATTTTCTCTGAAACACCATATAGTTCACAATTGTTTATATGTGACTTAGATAATCTGATAAGAAAATTGATCATTTAATCGAAGTCTTTATTGTCATCCTTTATTGTCAAAATAACCAAGTGGTTACAAAACAGCTATCCAGAATTTAAGAAAAAACTTATATCTACCTAGTAAATACTTAAAAATCACATTTTTGCAATGGCATAAAAATTAATGACTGTTACTTAAGTTAATTAATTTTCTGGAAATTTCCGTTTCAGTCTGGTTTCACCGATAACGTAACAGAGAGTTGAGATTCGTGATTTTAACGATCTATCCCTGATATGCATTTTTCACTTTATTTACAGAAGAAAGACCGTAACATTAAATAACATGTGTTTCATTAAAAGGTAGTAAACCTGTAACGGATAAAAGCGTATATGCTTATTCAAACATTCACTCATTAACGGGCATTTTAATTTTTTTACACAGATTTATGTTACGGGTTTTTAAATCGTTTTAAAGCATTCAAATTTTTATGTTAAAGGTGTCCGACAAGAAATCAGTTTTGGGGAGCTCAAAATTTCTGCACGTTCAGGCCTGCCAAAATTTCTTTATTAAAAATCCGGAGATTTTGTCTGAATATGTCAATGATGATGACGACGACGACGATGATGATGTTGTTGTTGTTTCTGCTGTTCACAATGACTGTGACTGAACAAAAAATGATGATAATAATGATGATGATGATGATGATGATGATGATGATGATGATGATGATGACAGGTGTAACATCGAGGCCCTTGTTTATGACACGCGGTTATTGTTTTGTTGTGCCAGAGGCATTGAGTCAGCATGTCACTGACCACGTCCTCGTTATCTCGTTATCTCGTAATGAACAGGAAATGTTCGCATGCAGTAGAATAACTTTTACGTTCATTGCACAATTTTTAAACTAGGTTTAATTAATCAGTATTTTTTGCAATTTTATAGAAATCCGGAGATTTTGACTATAAATCCGGAGATCCGGAGAAGTAACTTAAAATCCTGAGATTCCGGATAAAATCCGGAGATTTGGCAGACGTTCTAATACGTTATTGTCGTCCGTCCGGAAAACAGGGTCGTTAGTGGAAAGAATATTATTCAGCCCATTGTATATTGTTGAGAAACTTGACACTTTGAAATGTGTGTTTTTAAATGTTTATGAAAGGCTGAAAATGAAAAAAGGCAGTCTGTAACCAGGTAACCAAGAGGAAGGTGATCAAGAATTGAAGATAGTACACATGACCTGAGATCTAGACTATTATGAATTAGGTAAGTGGTAAAAATTCATACGAAAAAGCGAAAATATCACTGCCTGCTTCACCCACCTCATCCACCCCCACACACATACACACCTACTTGAGCTTGGATTATAAAATTGAGAATGTACCAGTCGCCATTTCAGCCAATCAGATGATTGAGATTTGAGACTGGTTTCAAATCTCAGTTTTATAATCTTCAGCCCATATGATTGGGAATTCTCAATGAAAGAAGAGCAAAAACAAGCACACATTTACTGTTTACAGACATTAAAAAATGTTTTTTGTTTAAATCAATATTTTAATGACATGTCTACTCACAATCCAAAAAATAGCATGCACACACATATTCTATACCGAGCATCTGCGCTCATTACTGTTAAATCATTTTATTTCGCGCGGGTTTAATTTTCTTGTAATTCACGCTACGGCAAGAGCGCTAAATTCAACCCCAGCGAAATTGAACTATTCTAACAGTGTTTCTTTATAGAAAAATACAGTTGCGCGAATTTATGCCCCCACGAAATTGTTATTTACGGGTTTTGCGCGAAAATTCGTCATCGCGAAATTTAATGATACTTCAGTATACGAGGTATACAGGGTTTCGGATTTCCACAAGCTAACACACAAATCAGTCTACAGATGGGCACGGAATGCACGCTTTTGTCTATAACATTGAACAACAATTCTTACCCTATTAATTTACGTTCTGTGCATTGTTGTTGGTGCTGTACTTTCGATAAACATAATAATACGGTGTGGTGCTCTTGCAGTCGTAATTATTATACCCCCGCTTCGAAGAAGAGGGGGTATACTGTTTTACCCTTTTCTGCCTGTGTGTGCGTTCGTTCGTTCGTTCGTCCGTAACAAATTTCCCTTGAAGTTTTCTCAGCAACTATAACATGCAGAAGCCTGATATTTTGCATATTGTTTTACACTATTGTCCTTGCTTTACCCTATTGTCCCATATGGTGTAAAGCGATTTTATGCTCCTTGCTCATCTTCTTCCTGTTTACCAAATATTTTTAGATTTTGTCACTATATAGGTGCATTACATCAACCAAACGACATCGTTATTTTCCGTCGCAGTTTTCTAAGCAACTATAGCATGCAGCCACCTGATATTTTGCATATTGCTTTTTCTACAGTCCCAAATGGTGTTAAGCGATTTTGCTCATCTACTTCCTGTTTACCGAAAACTTACATTTTTTACACAAAGATGACAAACATGCACAATTTCCGTCGCAGTTTTCTAAGCAACTACAACATACAGCAGCCTGATATATCACATAATGCTTTATCCTATAGTCCCATATAATGTAAAGCGATTTTATGGTCCTTGCTCATCTACTTCCTGTTTACGAAATACTTAGATTTTTACACATAGATGACAGACATGCAAAATTTCCGCCCCAGTTTTCTAAGCAACTATAACACGCAGCAGCCTGATGTTTTGCATATTGCTTTATCCTGTAGTCCCATATGGTGTAAAGCGATTTTATGCGCCTTGCTCATCTACTTCCTGTTTACTGAATACTTAGATTTTAACACATAGATAACAAACAAGCACAATTTTTGTCCCAGTTTTCTAAGTTTTTTTAGTTATACAGCAGCCTGATGTTTTGCAAATTGCTTTTTCCTATAGTCCCAGATGGTGTTAAGCGATTTTATGCTCCTTGCTCATCTTCTTCCTGTTTACCGACTATTTTTAGGATTTGTTATTATACAGGTACGCTACACAATCCAATGGGTATCTTTATCACTGTATAGGTGCATTACTTAAACCAAATCTTTATTGAAAATTGCTAATTACATTTTAAAAGTCATATTTCTCACAGCGGGGGTATCACTAGTGAGCATTCGAGCAAAGATTTTCTTGTTGTATAGGATTTTCATAGTCATAGTTTCATGAGTTTTCAACATTGTTTTAAATTACATAATTTTCGGTAATTTTTGTATCTAGATATATTTCATTACTGTTTTAAATTTGCTTATCATACAGAAAATACAGAAACATTAATACATTTTAATTGTGCTTCTTGTCTTAATTAATGAACTGCAGTTTGCCATAAGAGAGATTATGTAAATAGTATTCTCGTTGATCGGTGAATGTGCAATACGTGCATGTTGTTTTATAACTTGTATATTTTTATACACATTTGTACTTTCTATCAATAATGATATTTTTTCCAAAAAATTTCTAGATAAATACAATCAATATTCATTCGGCTGGGCTGACTTGTTTAGCCGCCGCAAAGTTTAAGAATTAGTGGTGTGTGGCCTGGTGGGGATTTCCGAAAATGCGATAATGAAAGTAGATGCGATAACGAAAGTTGGTTTTTCAAAAACGAGAAAAGGAATATACGTGTTAGCATTTCATTATGTTGATACTTAAAGAACAATCGAGAGATGGCTACTTTTAAGAGTGTCCGGGATATTTTTGACTATGACCCAGTCGGAAATAGTACCATAGTTGTGCAGGTGAGTCTAATCTTGTGAGAAATTTGACGTGTAGAATTTCATTGATAATCAATCGTAAATTTAACACCAATCCTAATTTTAAAGCGGGTAACCTAGATACATTTGGCCTGTCTGAAATCAGTATTTTTGTGATTAAACTGATTTGGCGACATTGGTGACATAAAAAATTTGAAAAGAAGTTTCGTAAGAATTTCCAGTTCAGTTATCTTTTTGTTGATTTACTTTGTTTCAGGATAAATTGGAAGTACAGACGTATTAAAAGTGTTTTGGGGTACAATTTCAGTCAGTAACACGTGACATAGCATATAGGACATGTTTGATAAAAAGCTATACATATGCTGACCAGAATATTACATTTTGAATGCATTATTTGAATGCATTATATGCATATTTGGCTGCGTCGGTTATCTTCTCGCACACCAGCGTTATCATCTGAAAGGTACAAGACCCACTTTAAAGAAATTACACAAGTTTGGGACAAAATTATGCTAGTTTCTTTCCTGAATAGCGATAATTGCAGTATTGTTCACTACAAAGTACAGAAATCTTCAATCCGTGAAATTTGAGACATGGACTAATTCCTGAAAACAGACTGACATAAATTATCATAATTATTATCCCAATACTTTTAATAAACAACTTTGAAATCCCAAACCCTTATAACGACCTCAAATTATTTTCAGACAGGTGCGTGTTTGTGCAATTTACGGGAAAACCATACAGCAGAGTATTTTTTGGTATCTTACAGTATTTTTCAGCGATATCAAGTAAATCTTGATCCGTATTGGTATTTGGCTTACCAACCCACTAGCACTTCCTGTAGGCTGTCAAAATATAGATTTAAACCTAATGGGTTTATTATTTGAAGATTAGGAATTGATTTATATATTCTAACTTAACAGTCGCCCAAGATAACGTTTTGTTTACAAATGTACGGTGTTGCTTTGTGTTACGGATTGTGTCACCGGGTCGTATCATGAGAGAGTTGCGGATGATATGCAAAATCAATGGTATGCACAATCAATAGTATGTACCTTAGTTTTGTCACGATTTCGCTCTGCTCGAAACCAGGAGGGACAACTCGTGACGTGAATAAGGTACATACCATTATAATGCCTAGCCCCCACTTTATGTTGGATCGTTATCGCTGAAACGGAGACCCAGTTTAAGAGGTCGCAAACTTAGCAAATGGCGAAAACTAGCTTAAATTTCAAAAATGAATTTTGGGGGAATTAGACTAAATTGAGCTTGCTAGCATTAACTACATCCTTAGCTAAATACATTTCTTTACTAAAATCTAGGTGGCAATAAGTATTTCCCCTAAATACATTTATGAAATTTTAGCCTGTTTTCGCCTTATCACAGATTTTGGGCTTGACTATTTTCACTATTTTTCCTTGCAATTATTGTTAATGTATACAGCAAATATTTATTTGTGCAGAAATATTTAAGTGAAAAAAGTGCCATAAAATTCTAATGTCTAAAATATAACGCCATATTGATGATATGTATGATATATTCAATAAATTGTCCTGTTTTTATGGCGGTTTTAAACATTAAAACAAAAAAAAACAACAATGACCGTTAGAACTTTCATAAATCTGGGCTGCAGTAAAAGGTGTCTGGTCACGTATTAGGACGAAAATATTAAGTGTTAACAAAATCTTATTAAAATATTAACTGTAGAATAGTTGTAAATAAAGTGAGATATATAATTCTGAAATAGTCAACATAAGAGTAAACATATTTGAAGCCAAAGATGTAAAGGTCGTATTAACGCTCTAAAATTCACTGACAACATATTCATAATGGTACTGATATGTCCAAAATGTTTGATAAATTCGCCCCAGTTCAATAATTTATAGGCATTATAATATTATAGTAGTATAATGAATATTAATCACAACCGCACTGTGCCGTTTGCAAGCATGTATTTTTGGTGGCAAGCTCAATTTTGACCAAAGGATGCTCTGTTTACGTATGAACATTTACATGTAAAATGAAAACACTGTTTATATTGGATCTCCGGAATTGATTATTAAAATGTCAAGAAAAACAATACTGATATCGTGGCAACACTTAAATATCTAGGTTATTTAATGGTCATTTGTCAAAATAAATAATGCCAGGTCTTCATATAACGCACCGGCGGCTATATCACGTGACTTTTAGAATGTCGTGAACAGATAGAGACCACCATACTCTTGCAAACGATTTGGTATTTTCAGGTTAAATGTCGATGAAAATACTTTTAACAGGAGTACGATGCTCTTTATCTGATCAAAATCTGTCCGGAAATTACTGAGAAATAAGCAAAACCCTACATGAAGCGAGTGATTTGGTATATGCACGACATTCAAAAATTCACGTGTTATAGCCACCCTAGTTTTGACCTTGAAACCGAAGTGGAACAATTTCATATTTCTTAAAAAAAAAACAACAAAAAACTGACATTATTTTTATAAATCGCCGAGAGATTGTAGAAAGTGTTTACTTGAATGAGTAGTATTATTCAAGCACCAGCTGCATTAATTCGTCCTAAGTCCTAAGCTCATTAATATTCAAAATGGCGGCTGTCCTTGACCTCGTTGACTTCTTGTGACATTGAAAGGTCGGTTGTACGTGACGTGTAATACCGCAGGAATGCGTAAACAAAGTAATTTATCATTTTTATCTGATTGAAGTGTCAAACTGAATGAGCCAAGTTTCCTGTCTTCAAAGGGAATCACCAAACCACGAAGTAATCAATCTTTTTATTATCAGGTCGAAATGGCTTTTTAATGTTCATTAAAAGGTGTGTTTAGACATTACGTCTTTATTCTAAACCGCAAAAATGTGCTGACACGCAGGTGTTTGTACGTTAAACTAGGTCATTTATCCGCCATAATAAATGACTTTTATATTCAGGAATGCGTAAACAAAGTAATCCATCATTTTTATCTGATTGAAGTGTCAAACTGAATGAGCCAAGTTTCCTGTCTTCAAAGGGAATCGCCAAACCACGAAGTAATCAATCTTTTTTATTATCTGATCGAAATGGCTTTTTTAATGTTCATTAAAAGGTGTGTTTAGACATTACGTCTTTATTCTAAACCGCAAAAATGTGCTGACACGCAGGTGTTTGTACGTTAAACCAGGTCATTTATCCGCCATAATATCTGCCTGATAACGCGGCTAAAAATAGTTGAACCAATGAAGTTTTAGTAGGATGCGCATGCGCTTTAAAAAAATGTTTGTGACGATTTTGTATTTAAAATCATTTGAATAAACGTGATGCGACCTTAAGTTTGATATTCATTTCTGGATTTATTCATTTCTGGATTTATTCACTGTTTAAGGAATTACAACAGTTATAACCAAGTCGGTTCCAATAGAGGTAAGTTAAAACATTTCTTTGATTTCTCATTTTAGTACTTTATTTTTTTAAAGTAAGTTATGTCTTCAGTTATAGTATCTTTATGTTATATGGCTTATTCTTATTTTAGAAATAAAAAAAAAAATCTAATGAAAGGACAAAACCCTCCTTTAAATAACACACTGGCAAATTTACACTGTTAAACCTGCTTTAAATCTTACTCAGCTATGCGTAAAGAGGTGAGATAAACTAGGTTAAGAATGAATGTATCTCGTATCGCTTGACTGTTCACAAGTTGACGTTTATGTTATTTTAATGGCGATAGTTTAAAAAGCCCGTTAAGAGGTTTCTAAACATAAAGAAACTTGAGATGTACTAAGGATAGGATTTAAGAATGTTTCTGTAGTCAAATCATGTCTTAAAATATTGGAAGAAAAACGTACCTGGTTTTAAGCGTATATATTTCCGTGTTAAATTGTTTTTGTTTTGTTTTGTTTTTTCATCTAAAACCAGGCAGTATTTTCGTGTCTTACCATGATTTTCAAAACTAAAATTCTCGACATTTAAACAGATTTTTAGTTTGAAAAACCGATTTCTTACATGACAAGACACTATTATATCCAATCTTGATCAGAGTCCATTATGGCGGTTTTCAAATTATCATCCTTGCACGTTCAATCTAAATCTCAGTAAGTATAACATACGTAACAAGACACTTTTTTCCCATCGAATTACTAAACAGAAACAACTCAAGTTTTATATATATCCAGAATTAATGCACACTAGTTTTGCACGCGTTATATTATGTCCGACTTAAAGGTTTAAAACTAACACAAAAAGTTTTTCTCTGTATAATCGATGTACAAATTTACACTTGCCTAGTTACAACCACGAGGTTAATGTACAAAGACACCAAGCTTCAATGACAACGGTTGTAAATTTACCTGTGGTTTATTGATGCGTTACACTCAAAGTTTAAATGTTCAAATCAAAGCGCTGAAAGTACCGAATTCAATCATAACACGTTATACGGAGGTTATGGTTAAGGTCTCGTCTAGTGCTTATACTTCCAATAAAAATGGAGAGAGGACTCATATAAGAAACATATACAGTCAAAAACAACAGTCTTACCATATAGCAAAAAGCAGTAATAGAGGGAGTTTGGGGATCTTTAAAATTTATTTTATTATAAAAAATATTCCACAAACATTAAACAAATAAAAAATCTGAAGTGGATACCGCGTTGAGAAACAGATGAAACAGGTCACTTGCATAGAACTGAAATGCTGTTGAAAACGTGAGTTAAACAAACAAATATAAATTCTCGTTATTTGCAGGTGTAGATGGAAATGACAGACCTATATGATATAATTGTTTGTTTTTTTGTTTTTTTTTGCCTTTCATTTCGCAGAATGGTGACTTGTCGATGGTGCGGAGCGAGTTTAAATGATGCCACCCAGTTGTCTGAACACGAGGCGATCCATAAATTATTAGACGGCTTGGGAGGATATCTAACTGTAAGTTCGCAATTTTCTTTTTTCAATGTCTACAAGTTGAATTAAAGGGTTCTCAATGTACTGTGACTAAAAATATTTGTCAAAATAATGGTTTATCTTTCTATTACAGCATGAACCAGAAAGACAGTTGGATGAAAACAATGACGGACAGAGGTCCGGTGAAACGGTAAGTGTCAGAAAAAGCGCGTCTTTTGTTGTTTTCAAATTATTAAAAAAACATTTCAATTTGTGTTCTCACTATAATTATATATGATACAGCCGTAAGATTTGTCAAAATCGTTGTTTTTTTCTTTTATAGCATGAACCAATAATACAGTTGAACAACGACAGTCTAGTGACTAATGAAAGGGTAAGTGTTAGAAAGTTTAATTTTTATGATTGTTAAATATGAAGAATATCTTTCAAGTTTATTTCTGTTAGTTGTGGATATTATCATTTAAACCTTTGTCTAACAAACTCCTACTTTTTTTTGTAGGATCTAACACCGAAAAATACATTTCAATGCGACCAATGTACCAAATCGTTTCGCTACAAGCAGTCGTTGAACCAGCACGTAATTGCGGCTCACACCAACCAAACCTTCGACTGTTCAAAATGCGGGAAAGTATTTAAATATGACAAGCACAGACTACTTCATGAGAAATCATGTCAGGGTTCAGGTGAACATGTTTGCTGCCAGTGTGGTAAAAGATGCTTTACGTCACAGGGATTAAAAAAGCATACGGTCTGGCACGAGAAAAAGGGAAAAGAAAATAGTTCATCCTCAAACGCCACCACCACAGATCGAGCATCGATACGATCATCAAATAAAAGATCACAGTTTTGCTGTCGACAGTGTACGGAGTGTTTTGATTCAAAGAAGGATTTAATCGAACACAATATGAGTCACCATAGTCAGACCAGTTCAAGTCGTCAGTCGAATGCAACACTGCAGCAATACCACTGTCGGCGTTGTACGGAATGTTTCAACAACCGGAGAGATCTGTATTTACATGGCATAAGACAACATTATCAAACGGGTGGAGCATTACAACAGAGGCCATGGGACGATGATTCGGCTCCTTGGAACAGAAATGACCAGCAAGACAGACTGCGTCAAGTATACGAAGCGAATGAACCATTGATACTAGAGCCACACAGACTGGGTCCCATCCACTCGGTCTACAACTTCCCGCTTGACAACGACGTAAATGTAAATCAACTGATGCGTTACGCAGATAATATTTTCAACCGAGAGCAAAGAGCCTTTCGTTTAAATCTAGTGTTTGGTGTTATTTTACAAAACCGAGAAACGGGAGAATATAGATATTTCGTACCCTACAACAATGGGATTTTCGAGCGTCCTCTATACGTGTCTAGAAGAGGAGATTTAGGTCAACTTAGACTTCGCTTACAGCAAAGAGACATATTAGACGAAATATTGCGTCACCGTCCAGATACCAAATGGATTCCAGTTCTGGTGACCAATGTGCATTTTACGGTGTACAGCACAGTCTATCCGCTGGGCACTGGTGAAGTTCCAGAATTTCTTATGAGGAAGGAAAGCATTTATCCTTTAATCAAGAGTCGACTCACCGGGAAACGCTATAAAGATCATTTATGCGCTTTTCGCTGCCTGGCTCTTCACCGAGGGCACGATATCCGAAATGTGGATGGACCTGCAAAAGAATTTCACCGGAAGTGGCAAACGAATGCTAACACATGTCAAGACGGAATCACTTTTGAGGATTTTCCCGCTTTCGAGAAATTCTTTAACGTCAATCTGGAAGTTTACAGCTTGCAGGAAGACGGATTTGCGCGATCCATTTACAAATCCAGAGGCCTACAGGAAACCACCATGTATCTCAACATGTACGAGAATCATCTGTCATATATTCGTGACTTCGCCATGTACGCGCAAAAATACCAGTGCAAAACGTGCGACCGTCATTTTAATCGAATTAACAATTTGCATAGTCATCAGAAAATCTGTACAAACAAGACAAAGTACGTTTATCCCGGCGGATTTTATCAATCCCGGGAATCGGTCTTTGAGGAATTAGACCGTTATGGAATCCACGTACCTGAAGATCAGCGTTTGTTCCCATGGTTTGCTTGTTTTGACTTTGAAGCAATGCTTCAAAAAGTGAACGACCAACCCACAGAGTTTTTAACGTGGAGTCAATGTCACGTGCCTGTGAGCGTATCTATTTGTAGCAATATTCAAGGCTATACGAAACCGGTTTGTATCGTGAATCCTGATGAAAACGAACTGGTGTTAAAAATGGTAAAAATGTTGACAGACATTTCTTTAACCGCCTACGATTTGGCGAAAGAAAAATGGGCATGGGTACTGGATGAAATTGATGCTAAAATTGCAAAGGATGAAGAATTTCAGCAGGACTTTGACACTCGAGCTGACCAGAAAAATGCAGAAGAAGAAGAAGAAAAATCATTTCATCCGTTAAAAAAGTTATATGGCTATATGGAAGGTTACATGTCTCAACTCCCTGTGATCGGTTTTAACTCAGCCAAGTATGACCTGAATCTCATAAAGCGGAACATCGCTAGACATCTTGACATGCATTCATCGACACTGAACCGATGTTTCGTCGTTAAAAACAACAATGCCTACACTTGCATTGCCACAGACGAACTCAAATTTCTGGACATGTCTCAGTTTTTAGCGGCTGGTTCCTCTTATGCCGGATTTCTCAAAGCTTACCATGTGGAAGAGAAGAAAGGTTTCTTTCCCTACGAGTGGTTTGATGACATGAACAAGTTGGAATACACATCTTTGCCGCCTCACAAAGAATTCTACAGCAGTCTTAAGTCCAGCAACATTAGTAAAGAAGATTACGAGTTCTGTCAACGTATTTGGAATGAGAAAAGTATGAACATGTTTCAAGATTTTCTAGTCTGGTACAACAACTTGGACGTGGGACCCTTTGTGGAGGCCGTGCAGCGTTTCCTAACGTTTTACTTTGACAAAGGGATAGACGTATTCAAAACGGCTATTTCAGTACCCGGCATCGCCCGACAGTTGTTGTTTAGATCGGCCAAAGAACAGAACGTTAATTTCGCCCTTTTTGATCAAGCCAATGCCGATCTGTATCACACTATCAAACAAAATATTATTGGTGGTCCTAGCATCATTTTCACGCGTCATCACAAAACCGGACAGACACGTATCCGCGGAGGGAAGGTGTGCGGCTCTATTCTTGGATTTGATGCCAATGCGCTCTATTTGCAGGCCATAGGAAAACCTATGCCTGTTGGACCTTTTGTAAGACGTCGAGCTGAAAACGAGTTTCGACCAGAAATTCGAGACAAATACATGTCCGCTTATTATTGGATGGACTGGATGATTCAACGACATGGCATTCCTATTCAACATAAATTAAACAGCGGAAGAGAGGTCATGGTAGGTAAATATCCCGTTGATGGTTATTGTCCAGCTCAGAAACTCGGAGACAGACCCATCATCTTTCAGTTTCAAGGGTGTTACTGGCACGGTCACGATTGCGAAATCACCAAGAATGTTACAGACGATAAGTGGAGAAACGCCAGAAAAGACAGATACGAAAAGACGAAAGAAACTACCGCTTATTTAGAGGCGCAAGGAAATCGCGTCATTGAAATGTGGGAGTGTGATTTTCGACAGTATTGTAGAGCGAATCCCGACATTTACGACTTTATCGATACCCAGAGACCGGGGTTCTTTCAAGGACACAAGGGAAAGATCAGCGAAAATCGTATCTTGGAAGGTGTGGTAAATGGAGATCTTTTCGGGATGGTGGAAGTCGATATCGAAGACCCAGAGCAATGGCCGAGTTACTTCGAACACCCTAGCATGACACCCTTCCAGTATTTCGAAGAAATGTCGCCGCTGTTTTGCACCACAGACATACCCTTTGAAGCTATTGGTGAGCATATGCAAGCTCATATCCGCGAATACCAACTTTCTGATCAACCCAGACGTTTGCTGGTTGGTGGTATGAAGGCAAATCAACTGATGTTAGCTACCCCTCTGTTGCAGTGGTACCTGAATCACGGCATGGTTGTCAACAAGATTTATCAAGTCGTGGAGTTTCAACAACAACGCTGCTTCAAAAACTTTGTAAAAGAGGTTAGCGATGCCAGACGAATGGCGGATAGAGATCCCAACACGGCTATTATTGCAGATACTATGAAAGTGATAGGCAACTCGGGTTATGGTTCCCTTATTATGGATAAATCGAAACACAGGAATATCAACTACATTCAGGGAGAGAACGAAACGTGTTTGAAAATCAATGATCCTCAATTTCGGAAGTTGGACTGTCTCGACATGGAGGAACAATATTACGAACTGGAAATGGCCAAGACCGTGATCAAGTTAGACTTACCCATTCAGCTGGGATACTTCATTTTACAGTACGCTAAACTTCGCATGCTCGAGTTTTATTATGATTTTATGGACTTCTACGTAGATAGGTCCGACTTTGAGTACTGCGAAATGGATACCGACAGCGCATATATGGCAATTTCCGGATCCTGCTTAGAGGACGTCATCAAGACCGATATGCTTGATCAATTCCATTTCGGATTGCAAGGATTTTGCACGACTACAGACATTGAAGCCGATGCCAAGCACCACTGGTTTCCCAGGACCTGTTGTTCCAGTCATGCACAATTTGACAAACGTACTCCAGGATTGTTTAAACTGGAATACCAGGGTGACGAAATGATCGGGCTATGCAGTAAAACGTATATTGTGCGTAAAGAAAAGACTGTGTCAGCCTCTTCGACCAGAGTCGCGGCTTACCACTTGCTAAGACGATGTTTAAAATTAAAGAAGAAACGCTGTCCTGACAGACCAAGACTAGTCAATGAATTAAAATACAGTTCAAAAGGAGTCAGCAAACGTCATCTAAATGCACCCATGACAAAGTTTCGCCAGGTATTGAAGACAGGAAAAGCTGTAAGTGGAGTAAATAGAGGTTTCAGGGTGAAGAATAACACCATTTTTACATACTCCCAAGAAAGAAGAGGTTTTTCTTACCTTTACTGCAAAAGAAAAGTGATGAATGGCGGAATCCATACAGTTCCGCTCGATATTACGTTGTGTCCCGTGCCAAAACTGGATACCAAAGAGCATGAAGTGAACGATCAGGAATTGGTGGACATTTTGGTGGATCTCCTTCAAGATGCTGAATAGAAAAAAAATATCATAAAACTCGTAGGTTCCTGGCGTGTTGGATTATTTTCATCATGTATCCCTTCCCAGAATGTACATCTATTTCGGTATCTGGAGCTACGTGTAGCGGCAAAACAACCTGGGTTTATAGATTATTGCAACACAAAGACGAGATGTTCGTCACTCCGCCTGAAAAAGTGATGTATTGTTACGGTGTATATCAACCTTTGTTTGAAGTCATGGAAAGGGATATTTCATTTATCAGTTTTCATAAAGGTTTGCCTACAGAGAATGAACTGAACGACCTTTCCGATGAAAACGTTTGTAATCTAGTGGTTCTGGATGACCTTATGGAAAGCGTGACAGCATCGCCGGAAATGGAGAAATTATTTGTAAAAGGAATGCATCATCGTCATTTAAGTATACTGTAATTGAACCAGAATCTATACTGTAAAGGAAAACACAGCCGAACGATCAACTTGAACACGCACGTGTTAGTGCTCATGAAAAATCCGAGAGACGTGTCGCAGCTCCAATGTTTGGCTAGACAGGCTTTCCTTGGCAAAGGAACATTTCTTTTGGAAGCTTATCGAGACGCTACCTCATTACCTTACGGATATCTGATTTTGGACTTCTCTCCTTCAGCTAACGAAGATTATCGTGTGCGTACTAAAGTCTTTCCAGATGAGGATACTATCATTTATCAATCCAAATAAAGACACACTCGCATGATCATCGTGATCATAACTTCATCTTTCTGTACATTGTCAACATGCATAAAATGGTCTTGGTGCCCTTTGACAAATACCAACGACTTTTATCTCTTTCATCTACTGCAACTGTTACCTTACCAATAGAGGGACAAAAGGAGGTAGCCACTGAACAGCATCAGCAACTTCCATCCTGTACATCCAAAAGAGAAAATACTTCGCAAGTAGATGGGCATAAAGAGGTGTCAGCACAACAAGAGCTAAGTCGTGCACATCGTACTGAGAATTCTTCAGAGCGATTAAACTTTGACAGTGAAAAGATATTAAAATTGATTCCAAAGGCACTCGAAGGGCGGGCACGCGTGTTATTATCGTATTTGAAGCCCTATTTAACATGGAACGAAAAAGGGGAAGTCGTTATTTCAGGAGAGACAATACCGAATTCTAATATTGTGGATCTTATAAAAGTTCAGTTAAAAGACTACAAAGACTTCAAACCAACGGGCGTGGCGGAATTTGAGATATTATTGTCAAATATTAACGTTCCTAAAACTTTACTCAACGTTTCACGACGCCAGCAAATCGGGGGTTCATCCATTCCACCACCACCCGGTATTCCAGTCAAAAGAAAACGAGAAAACAGTGAAAACAGCGCCGTACCGAAACAGCGGAACATCAAATGGCTTCGTCTCCGAAATATGAAGAGTACCTGAAAAGCATTTATTACGATCCCAAACACGCTGGTGCTTACAGTGGCGTTGAAAAATTGTATAGAGCCGTGAGAAAAGATGGAAAATTTGTGCTTAGCAGAAACAAGATTCGTGAATGGTTGTTGAAACAAGAAGACTATGCCGTGCACAAAGAGGAACGTGTAAAATTTAAACGAAGAAGAGTCGTTGCTCCATACATCGATTATCAATGGGACGTGGACACCGCTAATATGGAATATTACAGAAAACATAATGATGGCTATGCTTATTTTCTGTTGGCCATTGACATCCTGTCCAAGTTTGTATGGACAGTACCTTTGCGCACAAGAAAGGGTAAAGAAATGTCACATGCGCTGAAACATATTTTTGCAGAAGGAAGAAAGCCTACAAATATGAGAAGCGATAAAGGAACAGAATTTTCCAACAAGGACGTCAAACGGTTTTTAAAACAAGAAAATGTGAATTACTTCGTCACACAAAATGTGGTTAAAGCGTCTTACGCTGAACGAAGCATTAAGACAATCAAAAGTCGCCTCGTGAGATATATGACACACAAACAAGCGCATCGATGGATCGACGCTCTTCCCGACATTACGGATAGTTACAATAGAACGTATCACCGCTCTATTAAACGATCTCCAGCTAGCGTGAAAAACAGTGATTCGCTTGAGTTGTGGAGACAACAGTATAACAAAGAACCTCAGAAAAGAACCCGTTTACCATCATCATACAAATTTAAAGTAGGTGATCTCGTTAGAGTTTCCTTTATACGACGTCAGTTTCAGCGCGAGTACGATGAAAGGTGGTCCCGTGAGTTGTTTGTAGTAAATCAAC
Organism: Corbicula japonica; assembly: GCA_038501625.1. Lineage (NCBI taxonomy): Eukaryota > Metazoa > Mollusca > Bivalvia > Venerida > Cyrenidae > Corbicula > Corbicula japonica. The sequence continues at coordinate 1,032,637 of JAZAYU010000159.1, forward strand.
GTTTAATGATAGAAAACATACCCCAGTATCAGTTAAAGGATTATGCTGGAGAAATAGTGACGGGAACGTTTTATCAAAACCAGTTGACGAAAGCGTTCGTACAAGAGACGTACCTGGTAGAAAAAGTGATCAAGTCCAGAGGAAGAGGTCAAAGAAAGGAGTATTTAGTGAGATGGAAAGGATGGGCTCCTAAGTATGACTCTTGGATCAGTGAGGACGATTATAAAAAGCTTTAAATAGGAGAGACACACTCGGATAATCGTCATTATGGTGCAGAAACATTTAGCCTTGTTTGAACTTTTAGTACAATCACAAGATAGACAAAGAAGTGCTCTGTTAAAAACATTGACCGATACTCAGTTAAAAGCTTTACTAGAAGCTATATACAACGTATTGAAAGGAACGTGTCCAATTAATGATAAAGACAAGAAGAAACTGAATCGACACAAAAACGTGATTCGACGTCTCGTATCAAACACGCTCACTCAGAAACAGCGACAAAGAGTGTTGATTAAATATCGGTATATTCTATCAACTCTGCTCAAACCTGTGGTAGAGATGCTGAAATCGATATGATGATGAGTGACAGATACATCTACTTGCAAAGTAACGAAAGCAATGAGTATTTTTCCGAAAATGAAACGGGTCATTTCAAAGTGCAGTTAAAGGCGCCTTTATTTTTAGACGGCAGTTGGCAAGTAGCGTTGGTCAATTTTCACGCCACTGAAAATGCAAGATCCAAATTGAGTAGCGGACTTTACATTTATTCGGATATTTGTGGAGAAAGCATTGTGAAAGGAGAGTCGCGTCCTTTGTTGCGACGACTCGAGAAAAATAAGAAAAGTGAGTGGGACTACACACTCGATACTCCTTACTACGTACCTGTGAGGAGAAAAGAACTTCGGGAATTCGAAATACATATAAAGCAGGAAGACGACACAACGGCTTCAGATTTAGTCAAACCTGTACGACTAACACTTCACCTAAAGCGATATCCATTCTTTTAAAGAAATGAAACTGTATGTGCCTGATCCGCAAAAGTGGGTCACCTTTTTTGAACGTTTGAGGGATGGAAACACGATGATAGATCAGACAGGAGCCGGAAGACGTCCACGTGTGATACCTATTGAGGATTCAAAAGTGTCTCGAGAAAGAAAACAGGTGACTATTCGCGCAGTGTTACCCGCTGAACAGACTGCAGCCAGGGCTGAGTCGGAGTTAAAGAGAGAAGGTATAAAGCCGGAGGATGTAGTCGATGCTTTTCAGTCAAACACCGGCAAGCGTAAAAGAAAGGTGGCTCAAATCAAATCTGCGAAAAAATCCAAGACCAACAAGAAAGAATCTACGAAAAAAGCTAAGCAAAGAGATATATTTGGAACTTAAACAAAATGGCAATGTTTAACGAAAATGAGTTTAAAGAAGGCATCGTATCGGAACTGAATTTGTTCGAGCTTCCGCCTACACAGACGAGCGTTAGTGATACATACTACGACGAAATTCGACCAATGTCGCAGGCGTCTTCAGAGGGACCTTTTGAATTCAGAATCAGCGGTCAAAACTCGATGGACTATTTGGATTTGAAAAATTCGCAACTGTACGTGAAACTGAAAGTATCTAAAACCGACGGCACTGCGCTTACTGGAGAGAAAGTTGGTCCAGCGAACTTGTTTCTGCAAAGTTTGTTTTCGTCTACAGAAGTGACTTTACAGAACAAAGCAAGCGTTACTTGTAACTACAATCCGTATCGAGCTTACATTCAAACTTTACTGAACTATGGACGAGATGCCCTATCTAGTCAGATAGAAACGCAGGGATGGTTTCAGGATGACGCAGATTCCCCAGGAGTAACCGACCCATCCGGAACTAATAACGGACTCTATGAAAGAGCTAAGTGGATTGCCACCTCGAAGACCTTCGACCTACAAGGTCCTATCTTTCACGACTTGTTTTCTCTAGAGCGTTACCTCTTGAATCAAGTCGATGTGAAAGTTAAACTCTATAGAAGTCCAGAAACATTCTCTCTACTAGCCGTAGACTCGACAACAGAGTTTAGAATCGAAATTGATGACATCTACATATTAGCTAGAAAAATTAGAGTCACGCCGGGCGTGTTGTTTGGACATTCCAAAATGATGGAAAAGGGAAATGCACTGTATCCTTACACCAAGGTGGAATGTCGATCGCAGAGTATCGCAACAGGCAGCACTTCTTTCAACTGGGAAAATCTGTTCCAAGGCAAAAGACCTAACAAGGTCGTCATAGGATTTGTCAAAAGCAAAGCTCTGAATGGAGACTATACTACGAATCCGTTCAATTTCGAACATTGCGGCATCCAAGACCTTGGATTGTATTCGGACGGACTGCCTGTTGGTGGACAGCCTCTAAAGTTGGATTTCAGTAACGGAGCCAAGGTGATGCGTCCTTTCGTTAACTTGCTACAGAGTGCGGGAAAGTGGAGACGAGATGAAGGCAATGCGTTGGACATAGAACACTATAAAAGTGGTTCCACACTCTTCGCTTTCCAGTTGGAACCTGAATTTTCACATCACGGGGAGTACTTGTCCTTGCTGAAATACGCCAACGTGAGACTGGAAGTGCAGTTCAAAACAGGCCTCAGCGGTAAGCTATAATAATCTTTGAACAATAAATGACGAGTAAATTGTAAAAAAAAACAAAAAAAAAAACAAACACACAAACAAATTTCATTTAAATATATGACTTTTCAGTGACTACTTCTATTTTACCTTTGCATGGCATGTAAATAAGATGGGTTGGTTCTATAAATCTAATGTTTTGTTGTTGTTGTTATTCACAGAACCAATGAGTTGTATCATTTGGAGCGAAGGGCCAGCGCAATTGGAGATCACCAAAGACCGTGACGTTATTCTCCAGTCATGAATACCTCTCAGCTTCAGTGTATGATAGAGTGTGACCCTATATTACGTGACAATGTCGTCGGAGTATACGCCGCCGATCAACTACCTGTTAAAACAATGCAACGTCCATATGGATTCATCGCTAACACTGATATTCATTTAATGCAAGGACATCATTGGTGCGGCTTTTTCCATGATGGATATGACTTAGAATTCTTTGATAGCTATGGAAGATCACCTGAACGAAATAGTGTGTATTTCAAACAATGGTTAAATGAACGTTCGAGCAGCGTTCGAGTAAATAAACATCAAATACAGAGTGATTCATCCAGTGTATGTGGACTCTACTGTATATTGTATCTACGAAACAGACTACTGGGACAAACCATGACTGATTTTATAGATCATTTCGATAGTTCAAACTTTAATAATAATGACACCTTTGTATATAACATTACTTCTAACGCCTACTCACAGTGTGTAAAAACTTATGAACATTTTAATCAAACGTGTTGCTCTCTTGCCTAAAAAGGTGACTTGTTTGTTATATTTGGTGTGACCATCTTTATAATATAGTAGAGTGTATATGTTCTGTGTAAATAATTAATATGCGTGTGTGATTCAATAAATGTGTTTAGTTAAAAAATAATAAAAAAGTAGTGTAGAACATTGCAGTTGCTTGTTTATGTTATTAAACTTCAACAACAACAACAACAGCGTTTTAAAAAAGAATTTATTTATAGTTTAAAATATGTACACACAGTAGAACATTACTTCAGAATAAACGCTTATGAACTGTTTGACATTGATAATGTCCATAACAGACACATTTTATTACTTTTAGAAAAATCACAATGATCAGCCATTGAGAACCATTTTTCATGAAACTCCATTATCAGTAACAAATAAGTCCAGCTCACATTCGAAAACTAAACAGACACTTTTTTTTTTCAAAAACGTTTTTCTAAATGTAGAATCTGTAAAGTCATTCGTATCATTTTAGATTTCCAGGCATCGGTTTTCATATCCGTGTCTCTCCAGTCAGAACAATAAAGTTTAAATCTGTACATAGCTATCAGGTCTACATCTTCAACCATGGACACAGATGACTCCCATTTCTGAAGGATGTCGCTTTCGTCAACACATAGTAATATATCTTCCAAGTAAAGGTGTAACAAATCCTCTCTCGACAAATTAAGACACTGATGATCTGTTTGCGAAAGCTTGTTGTTGATACATCCATAACATTTCTTTATAATGACATCGTTCATATTGTCCAATATCGCTTTAGCGTAGAAAAAGTCAAAGTAAGACTCCAATAATGCCACTGTCATTTTAGGAAGCGCCTTTGTACTGTTTGAGATCTTTCCAGTAGGTACGAGCCTCGTCAACCGCAGTATCTATGCTAGAAGAAAGTTGTTTCAATGTAAGCCACTGTAGCAGACTGAGATCAACAACTATAATGGTAGCTGATCTATTTACGAACTGTCTTATATCCACAAATACATATCCATTTTGATTGCACACTGTAGCGTAGAGACTTTCTTGTAGGTAAAACTGCTTAGCATACACGCATGCCGTCTTGTTCAAGTTCGATCTCACATCGTTGTCGCTGACGGGTAGAGAACTGACTGAGTGCGAAAGTATTACAAATCCGGGAACGGCACATATCGTCGCCAGTATCAATACTCCGATCCACTTAATGATAGTGAAATGACATTTAAGATTTTTGTCCGCTAAAGTCAATTCTTCCGCAAAGCTACAAACTTCGGACGTAGCTGGTTCGCAAATCATACTCATAGTCGTTCCATCACTCTGATCATTCGGTTGGTCCTCTTGTAATTGTCTATGCATTTTTCAGATGTGTTCGGATCGACACTCGATCAAAAAGTAACGTTATAGCAATCCGAACTTCTATTTTATTCCTCATGTCATGTTGCAAAACACCGACACCTGCCCTTAGTGTTTTTCAACATAAACAACGTTGTAACATTTGCACATCTTTATAATTTACAGTCTAACTGTCTACTTTTCAAGAAGCAGATGCCACATATCTGACCGATCTTCTTGGAGGTTTAAAAAGGACCATCGATGCGTAAACGAAAGTTCACCCCCCGTTCTCCAGTGTCGTATAGTGTCATATACCTTTATATTGCCAACAACGAATTCCCTCCAATCTCGTATATTTACAGCATGGATATTTATGTTACATTCTCCATTATCAATGACTTTACATACGAGAGATTTAAATTGTTCAAACGTCGCTACATCATTTAACCACTGTCTTATATTCTCGTTGTTGTTTAAAACGAAATAAAAATTATGAGGCAAAATAGTATACAGAACTACCTCATACAATTCAAAGTCCACTATATGAACTAAGGAAACTAAAGGCTTCTTCACGAAATCCTCATAAATCCGTACGCACAATTCGGGAGGTAAAACTGTCTTGTCCATATTGACAGCCTACATGCTCAGTCGGTGAAACATGGATTGAACCTTTCACTCTCAAAAACATTTTGATGAAAACGGTAAGTCTCTTTCTTATTACAGACGTGTTCATTGTTTTCGTGTTCGAGGCATTCTACTTCCGAAACGAATTGTAATCCGCAGTAACAACATAACCCTTCTGTAATGCCTTCCAAAATGGCTTTTGAATAAGCTACACTGATTTGAGAATTGCACATAGCTTCAAAAATATTCAAAGGAAGTTTCAAATATTTACTACCACTGCGTATCAAAACGTACACTTCGCGTCTGTATTGCTTTACGACGATGGAAAAGTTTTCGTCTATATCCAAAACTATTTGATGGTTTGTGTCTTCTTTCAAACTGGTCGTTTTTAAGCTAGACATCTCGACGTGTCTTTGTGTCATCTCTGTACGAGAAATGTTTTAAGAATCTCAAACAAAACGTGCTGCGCAATGACAAAAAACGTTACAAAACAAAATATTTTATGAAATAACTACCTCCCTCTAATATTTCATTGGCTCGTGTATTTTTAGCCGCGTTACCAGGCAGATATTATGGCGGATAAATGACCTAGTTTAACGTACAAACACCTGCGTGTCAGCACATTTTTGCGGTTTAGAATAAAGACGTAATGTCTAAACACACCTTTTAATGAACATTAAAAAAGCCATTTCGATCAGATAATAAAAAAGATTGATTACTTCGTGGTTTGGCGATTCCCTTTGAAGACAGGAAACTGGGCTCATTCAGTTTGACACTTCATTCACATTAAAAATGATGGATTACTTTGTTTACGCATTCCTGAACATAAAACGTCATTTCGACCAGATAATAAAAAAGATTGATTACTTCGTGGTTTGGCGATTCCCTTTGAAGACGGGCTCATTCAGTTTGACACTTCAATCACATTAAAAATGATGGATTACTTTGTTTACGCATTCCTGAACATAAAACGTCATTTCGACCAGATAATAAAAAAGATTGATTACTTCGTGGTTTGGCGATTCCCTTTGAAGACAGGAAACTTCGCTCATTCAGTTTGACACTTCAATCAGATAAAAAATGATGGATTACTTTGTTTACGCATTCCTGCGGTATTACACGTCACGTACACCCAACCTTTCAATGTCAAAAGAGGTCAACGAGGTCAAGGACAGCCGCCATTTTGAATATTAATGAGCTTAGGACTTAGGACGAATTAATGGAGCTGGTGCTCTAATAACTACTACTTACAAGCGTTCGTTTTCAATGATATGCCTTTAATTGTAATGCAAGCTCTATAGGCGTGAAGTGTTACTTTTGATTTTATGGTTACTGTCTTTAACTCGCAATATCTTTTGTATAAATGGACCAATCTTAAATATTTTACTATCAAACTGACGGCAATGAATTGTACTTTACAAAGGTATGTGAAACATTTCATTTCAAAGGCCTTTTCCAAGTTAAAATACACTTATCCCAAGGGTGCGTTTTCAAAGTCCTTAAGTATAGATAAAACAGTCGATATACTTTGGTTTGCACTTCGTAAAGACCATTTTCGATAAATGTAGATAGATCGTTATAAGTATGTAATAAACGTTTATCGCATATTGTGCAGCGTCTATCGTGCATCGTGCGTCTATCGTGTATCGTGCGTCCGTCTAACGTGTATCGTGCGTTCGTTTATCGTGTATCGTGCGTTTCGTTTGTAACCGAAAACGTTCACAGTACTGTATGTATTTTGTGTCGTGTGCATATCTTTTGAACCCCTAGAATGCATATCATGAAACGTTTATCAAGTGTTCAGCCCATCAAGCTGATGTGCAGAACCCATGTTCCAACCTGGCTGGCTCAAGGTCAAGGTCATTGAAGATTTGTGTCTTGTTCATATCTTCTGAACCCCTGCAATGAATTTTATCAAACTTTAGTCAAATGTTCATTCCACCAAGATGATGTGCAGAGCCCATTGTAACGTAGTGGTTATTCTTACAAAGGTCTTAGGGTGTAATAAGACGAACACTTGGTCACGTTCCAAAATTACTTTATATGTAGATCAGTTTTTAACAGTTTATCTATTACTTGTAAAACATAAATAGTTCTTTCACATAAGTATAAATATTCCTAGTAAATTTCTAAGTGAAATTTCCTAAATGCCTTACGTGGCCCATAAATGTTTAACACCTAATATGTTGGTAAATTATTAGCATAATTTCCTTATTACATTTCACCATGTTCCAACCTTGTCGGCTGAAAAGGCCAAGGTCACTAGTTGTCTTTGAAGGTTCATATTTAACCATGTCTTTCATAATTATTTGCTCCATAACTTCCAAACTGCTGGAGATATGTTTGTTCATTTGCAATTAAGCATCCATAACCATTCCAACATTCCTGCATGCGGCGGGGGATATTGCTGGTCGTTCCGACTACCTTGTTAGTATAGTGTGGTAAACGTATTTGGACATGTCAGCGACGCTCGTAATCGAATAGTAATCTAAATACTACCCTATATACATTTTTACATTTTTAATTGATGTTTGTGAATCCAAGTTTGTTTATTTTATTATTTAATTAAAAGACCAGGGTGCCGTTTCATGAAGATGTCTAAAGATAAGAGAAATATCTCTTACTTCAGCTGAATGTAAGTGATAACTGTACATTCTAATTGTCCCAAAATAGTACATTCTAGTCCAGTGCGCCGTTTCACGAAGATGTCAAAAAAACCCAGAAAGATGCCTTACGTTGCTCGCGCCTAAATTTTCATAAAACCGTCCTATGACAAAAATAGCAGCGTCTTAAGTGTATGATGAAACGGCACCCTGCGAAGACCTTTCTATCAAATTATGCTTTCTGGTTTGTGTGGCAAATATTCTTGAGTAATAATACCGCTGTAAATATTAAAATCTAAACTTAAACGAAAATGTACATAGACACTAGCACTATATATTTGCATCAATTATAGACAATACTCGTAATAAACACACCGTCGTTTGAAATGTTTGGAATGGTTTTACTGGTATAGTTATTAAGCTGCATTTAACCCGAGGCTAGTCTAGGCGACCTAGACACATGTGTGCATTTCGATTACTAACCATGAGAAGGCTCAATCAAACCCAGCCTGTCATATTTTCATGTTTGGTGGCTTTCAAATTTCCTTTTCATCTATTACTTAAATATTTGGTGTTCTTAACGGATGTTTAAAAGTGTTGATTGACGCGTAGAAGAACTCGCGGTACCTTGCTGGTTTGAAACAGCAAAGTATTGATAATTGTTTGCTGATTTACTGATAACAATATCACTGTATATAAACCGATTGTATCATCTACCGGATATAGCGCACTGATTGTCACAAAAACATAGTAAACAGTTCAAAAATGAGGAGATTTTGTATGTATTGTAATGAGAAATCCAATTGACAAATACATGTTCAACAGGCGATTCTCGTAGCACTTGTTTTGAAAGACGTTTATTACCTTTTTTATGCAATATACTTTTAAAAAAAATCGCTTAAATCACTCACACAAAGTACCGTTTGCACTGTGTACTGTTATAAAATCAGCGTATATGTTTATGTTTAAACAGGTTTTGAGAGGTATTCTCATGCTAGCGATGATGAAACATATCATTTTTATTCTTACAATAATAATAATACCATAGCTGATCAATTAAACATCAAAACATTAGACCAAACATGCATGTAGCTTCGACCCAGACTGTATCATTTATTGAACATGTAAACTCAATCATTTGTATGTTTTTAGTGATCTATGTGTATCAGTTATAGCGATTTTTTAAAGATGATTTTAGTATATTTTTCGGATTTAAGAACAACGGCTTGATGTAAAAACATGTATTAAAAGTGCTTCGTACAGAGATATGATACGTTATGAAATATAAGGGCCTCGGTGCCTTTATATACTGCGGCGACACGAAACAATTGGATCTACCTGACTTCATTAGTTAACACCCAGGTCGCTCTGAGAACTACAATTTACAACAAGCGATAATTAATGTCGTCCCAAAATGTTTTGGATTTGATAAACATAGTCTGAGGTTTTTTTAAAAGTAATAGTTTCGAAACTGAAGGTTCACGATTATAAATACATACGCAGGTAGGCGTGACATACAAATTCTGAGGCAAAGCAAGTTATTTAAATACTGATATTTTAAGCTGATGATAAACCCTTACTCAATGTACGACCAATGTAGATCATCGTCAGCTGGAACATCCATGTCATTTGATCGGAATATACAATGGTCACTTGTTTTCAGAAATATTCTAATAAATGTAATAGCAAACAGTGTACAGCAAAAACAACGTACTACATATCCCATGGAGTAAAGGGTCAAATGGAACTTTAGCAAAGGAATCAATGTCTTGTTTTCCGCCCAAGGACTGACTATCACAAAGGTCTTCCCTTGAGAGTCAGGTATGTTCCCATGCTGATTTCAGTTAAAGAAATTAACGAATTCGCTTTCTAACATATTCTCATAATACATTTATACTAGCCATTAAAATACTGTTTTGACAACTGATTTGTGTAAACTATGTGTATGCCAATTTATCAGTTACAAAACAGTTTATAGTTTATTTCGAGGTTTGTATGAAAAATTAAACGGTCGCCCAGCTGCGTTGGGCCTGGCAGTTTAATTTTTATACAAGCCTCCAAACTAACAATAACCTATAGTCACTATTGTTGTATCATTCTGTTTTATTATTTTAAAGTTCTTCTCTTCGTGTTTTTGTACGCCATGATATATTATTTCTCCAAATATACCCGATTTGTATAGACAATATATATGTAGACGAACTCCTCCATCTTACCTAAAAGCATACACTTGATAAAATCAGCAAATGCGCATCGCCATAAGTGATACAGATTATTGGAAAATCATTCAACGAAGATCGCACTACATGATACAACAGAAATAGGTGTGTTTGCTATAAATGATAGTATGATAATGCTATAGATGATACAGTCATTACGAAACACACCCCTCAAACATTTTAATAATTTACACTATCTATACATTTAAAGCAATATTGTAATGTTATAATCTTTATATTAATGTCATAGAGTCATATAACTAGTATGTATTCGTGCATCAGAGCGTTTATTTGTAGAGAATAACAGTATTTTGATACAATCATGTGGGTCATTTGCCAGACCTTCTTGTGATTAAATGCAGTTTTGCAAGTTTTTATCCCTATATATGCGCAAAACAAATGGTATTACAACCAATAAGGACTATACAAAATATAACGTACTTGTTTTTGTTGAAGGTACTTAAAATGATCCTAATAATTCCGTTTTCAATGTGTTATTTACGAATTGTTTATATCGCAGCCATGCAATCACCTTACTATATCCGGCATATGATACAATCGGTTTATATACAGTGAATATACCCTTAGATAAGGAAAACATTCATACCAGAGAATTTGGAAAGCTAATTTAAAAGGTTTAGCGGTGAACTCCATTCAATGATATCTTCACGAACATAACTCGTTCTTCAATTCGACCGTTGTTCAAGACTAGAGACTTGGTAACAAACTCATGAATCGGATCATTATGTAATATCAGGGTGGGGAATCACGTGAAAAAAACATGGCCGCCAACAAAAATCTCTCGCTTCGAGGTAAGTTTTTACTTGTTTCTCGCTTATTCTTGGACCATTTTAAATCAAATAAACACTAAAGTACCCCGTACACGAAGACTGATTGCATGAAGTGTTCCAAAGTTTACCAGCTTTTGTAGTTTATGCGGTATTTTGTGTACAGTGTTTGGCAGCTTGCATTGCTCGGGGATAGGGTACACTTGGATCTTGATGAAATCGTTCTTCTGGCAAGTTTTCGCAAGAGAGCTGATTGTTGAATGAAAAATTGTTATATCCCGACAGACAGAATGTTACTGGTGCAAAATTATCCAGTTTCTGTATCTAAAAAACGCAAAACTGGATAAGGATAGGGAACACTGGCCGAGACGTTGAGGATAGGGAACACTTGTATTTTTTAGAAGCAAACTGTTGCCAATTCGAGCGATCACTTTGCGAATAATCCAGCGAGTCCGTTGTATTTTTTTCCCATAAAAATGGATATTTTGTTCCCTTTGTTTAAATTCTTATGATCAGCTACGAAGTTGTTAGAAAGAAGTATTATTTATGAAACTGATTCTTGCTTAGCGAATTCCTGATAACAGTTAGAACGCTGATATATAAAACACGAACTTAACCAGTTTTAGTGTAATATAGTGTATTAAAAGTAAAAACAAACAGGGTCGTCTTGTTTGCATCATCATATTGAAAATTCAATTTCAGATTTTTAAAACGACTTACTATTTCCGAAATCCCAAAAGAGTAGATATTGAAATGTCTTTTGTTTTTTTTAGTCAGGAAATAAAGAATCTCGACACCGCTAAGATAATAATATATTTTATACAGGTAAGATATTGTATAATAATATATTTTATATTTGAAACGTGGTGAATTATAAGATAGTATAGACATTGTTTAAATAAAAATTTATTTTGCTGCAGGCAGCAATAAATATCGATGCGGTTCTCAGAATATTTACTCAGCAAACATGACAAATGCTTTGACAATTATTTTAGTTTTATATAAGCATGTTTTTCGGGATAGGATGACAAGAACCCACATTAACGAGCAGGCACTATTACAGACTGAAACTAATTTAATTTAAAAGATTTTGCTTCTCTTGATAAAAAAAAGTCGGGGGACGTTGGTTTGATTAAAACAAGTCGTAGTAGCTTAACCTCCGTTTTGTAGGTTTTTGACTGGGAAGATTTGAATCTTTAATTAATTTTTAAATGTATTAAAATATAAATTATTGTTGTGAAATTAATACATTTGCCAATGTGATTTCAAACAAAGAAAAACTGTTTCATGATGTTTATTATCATAAAGCTTTTTAAGAGCCTATAACTTTCCCTAGGCCGGCGAATACACATTTACAAGTAATTTTCTGGTATGAAATCTTTTTCAAGTTTACTTAAAATAATATGTTTGTTTATTCGTAGCTGCTGAATTAAAAAAACAGAATTTTCAGTCCATATATTTTTCTTCAACTTTCAGGGGTAATATAATAAAACTTCCATAACTCCAATATGTCCCAGTGTGCAAAAAATGCAAAATGAATCGGGGAAAACGAGGCTTTACAGAAAATACTTGTTTGTAAATTTTCCAAGAAGCATCTTCCCAGCCAATGGCCTACAAAACAGAGGTTAAGCTACTAAGACTTTGTTCTTGGGGGCATTTTATTCCATTCATCAGTCAGTGCTTGTCGAAGCTCAGCAAGATTTTATTTTGTTGGAACACGTGAATTAATGCGTTTCTTTACACAATACCTTATGAGTAAGATCAGCGACATGTCTGAAGACAAGGATAGCTAGTCTAATATTGATGTTGTTTTAAGAAAATTTGTGTGAAAACAGCTGTATGTGGCCTTGATATAAATACAGAATGGTGCAAAGGCTTTTAAACATGTTTTACTGTCGGTCGAATGCTCATGCGTACATAACAATAAAATTGCAAAATTTTAATACACTTTTACTTCACGTGCAAAGTGTGGATTTAACAAGTCACGTGCATCATAACGTCGACACATTAAATTTCGTAAGTCTGGTTTTCAATACTTTTTACTCTGCTTGATTATTTGAGTCATCAAATCTTGTAACAAGAGGGCCATGATGGCCCTATATCGCTCACCTGACTACAAAAGTACTCTCAGCTTGTGGTTTCAGACAAGAAGATTTTTAAAGTTTTTCCTATACAACTCTATGTAAAATGAAGTGACCCCTGGGGCGGGGCCAATTTTGACCCCAGGGAAATCATTTGAACAATCTTTGAAGAGTTCCAATAGAGGATGCTAAATGTCAAATATCTAAGCTCTAGGCCTTGTGGTTTCAGACAAGAAGATTTTTTAAAGTTTTTCCTATATAAGTCTATGGAAAATGAAGTGACCACTGGGGCGGGGCCAATTTTGACCCCAGGTGAATAATTTGAACAATCTTTGTAGAGTTCCACTAGAGGATGCTAAATGCCAAATATCTAAGCTCTAGGCCTTGTGGTTTCAGACAAGAAGATTTTTAAAGTTTTTCCTATATAAGTCTATATAAAATGAAGTGACCCCTGGGGCGGGGCCAATTTTGACCCCAGGGAAATCATTTGAACAATCTTTGTAGAGTTCCACTAGAGGATGCTAAATGCGAAATATCTAAGCTCTAGGCCTTGTGGTTTCAGACAAGAAGATTTTTAAAGTTTTTCCCATATAAGTTTATGCAAAATGAAGTGACCCCTGGGGTGGGGCCAATTTTGACCCCAGGGAAATAATTTGAACAATATTTGTAGAGTTCCACTAGAGGATGCTAAATGCCAAATATCTAAGCTCTAGGCCTTGTGGTTTCAGACAAGAAGATTTTTAAAGTTTTTCCTATACAAGTCTATATAAAATGAAGTGACCCCTGGGGTGGGGCCAATTTACACCCCTGGGAAATAATTTGAACAATCTTTGTGGAGTTCCACTAGAGCATGCTAAATGCCAAATATCTAAGCTCTAGGCCTTGTGGTTTCAGACAAGAAGATTTTTAAAGTTTTTCCTATTTTAGTATATAAGTCTATGTAAAATGAAGTGACCCCTGGGGCGGGGCCAATTTTGACCCCAGGGAAATCATTTGAACAATCTTTGTAGAGTTCCACTAGAGGGTGCTAAGTGCCAAATATCTAAGCTCTAGGCCTTGTGGTTTCAGACAAGAAGATTTTTAAAGTTTTTCCTATATAAGTCTTTGCAAAATGAAGTGACCCCTGGGGCAGGGCCAATTTTGACCCCAGGGAAATCATTTGAACAATCTTTGTAGAGTTCCACTAGAGGATGCTAAATGCCAAATATCTAAGCTCTAGGCCTTTAGGTTTAAGACAAGAAGATTTTTAAAGTTTTTCCTATATAAGCCTATGCAAAATGAAGTGACCCCTGGGGCAGGGCCAATTTTGACCCCAGGGAAATCATTTGAACAATCTTTGTAGAGTTCCACTAGAGGATGCTTAATGCCAAATATCTAAGCTCTACGCCTTGTGGTTTCAGACAAGAAGATTTTTAAAGTTTTTCCTATATAAGTCAATGTAAAATGAAGTGACCCCTGGGGCGGGGCCAATTTTGAACCCAGGGAAATAATTTGAACAAACTTTGTAGAGGTCCACTAGAGGATGCTAAATGCCAAATATCTAAGCTCTAGGCCTTGTGGTTTCAGACAAGAAGATTTTTAAAGTTTTTCCTATACAAGTCTATATAAAATGAAGTGACCCCTGGGGCTGGGCCAATTTAGACCCCAGGGAAATCATTTGAACAATCTTTGTAGAGTTCCACTAGAGGGTGCTAAGTGCCAAATATCTAAGCTCTAGGCCTTGTGGTTTCAGACAAGAAGATTTTTAAAGATTTTCCTATATAAGTCTATTCAAAATGAAGTGACCCCTGGGGCGGGGCCAATTTTGACCCCAGGGAAATAATTTGAAAAATCTTTGTAGAGTTCTACTAGAGGATGCTAAATGCCAAATATCTAAGCTCTAAGCCTTGTGGTTTCAGACAAGAAGATTTTTAAAGTTTTTCCTATATAAGTCTATGTAAAATGAAGTGACCCCTGGGGCGGGGCCAATTTTGACCCCAGGGAAATAATTTGAACAAACTTTGTAGAGTTCCACTAGAGGATGCTAAATGCCAAATATCTAAGCTCTAGGCCTTGTGGTTTCAGACAAGAAGATTTTTAAAGTTTTTCCTTTCGGTTGCCATGGCAACCAGAGTTCTGCATGGAATTGATTTCTTTGAACAACTTTGGAAGAGCTTCATGCAAGGAACATTCCTGCCAAGTTTCAGCAAGATTGGCCCAGGAGTTCAGAAGAAGAAGTCGTTTGAAGAAAAAGTTGACGGACGGACGACGGACGACGGACATCAGGCGATCACAAAAGCTCACCATGAGCACTTCGTGCTCAGGTGAGCTAAAAATGGAAAATCTTCAAAATATATGACATTAAAATATCTGTTTTTTTAATTGTACGGAGTATAATATAAGTTCTAACTGTAATCACGCGTTCGTGCTTATTATTTATCTGGCGCATCATCATAATTCTTAACGTTCACTATTTCATTGATTATCTTCTGAAAATCTCCTTAAGGTATTTCTCTACTGACGTAATTACGTCGACTGCGCAGGATTTCGCGCAACAGATTATGAACGTCGCGAACGAAACGGCGATCTCTAAAATTATCTTTTAAACATCTGGAGTCCAATCAGGTAAACTTAAAACCATTCATCCAATAAATCATAATACTCGATCTGTTTGATTTTGTTTGTTTCGCCTACAAATTCTTTTGCGACATCCCGATTTACCCAAGATTTACCTCCCTTCGCAAGATGCTACTTTTCGGTACTGGGCTGTTTCAAAAAAATGGCTGGAAAAGTGAAAAAATAGTGAAAAATTAAAGTTCATTCAAATTCCAAACTTGTTATTCTGAATTTTTTGCTTATTGAAACTGAGCAAAAAACTGAAAGATTTTTTAAATCGGTCAACTGGTTGCTGAGATATTGTCATTTGAAAAATGGCAAGTGAAGTGAAAAAAATGTAAAGAATTTAAGTTCATAAAAAGTCCAAACTGGTTGGTGCATATGTTTGTACAGTCTTTACAGTGATCAAAATCAATCAAGTTATACCCATATGTGGCAGAATAAAAATTTTATGGAGCTTTATTGACCTAGATTAAATAAATCAAAGAATTTTAATTTATGTGCTTAAAATACAAGTATTACTATTTCTTATTATTTAAATGTGTATTTCTGTTAAAATACATGTTGAAGCATCAAATATAAGTGCTTTAGAACTTGTGGTATCGCATAAAGATAAAAAATTCATATTGTTAAGAAAGTGTGTCACACTCCTGACAACAACATAAGTGCAGTGTACTCAAAAATGTTTCACTAAGGCCATTCCTGTTTGTCACAATTTAACAAAACATGACATAGACTTCTAGGAAAAAAATCATGCTTTTGTTTTCATGTAAAGGATATGTTGACAGAATATTGCAATATGTGCATAATGTCACACTCCTGACAAATTTAGCTGACATTCCCTGAAGGGAGCTGCAAACAAATATAATTTCAAAAGAGGTGATATTATTATAATTATAGCATCTAGAAACATGAAACTTAATGATACACAAAACATTTCTTATGTACTATTAATCTTAAAAGTCCTATAAATTTATAAAGCAAAGAGGTATTGATTTTTTTGAGGTATTTTCTAATCTACCACGCTCGACTTAATAGCATATATTTTGATTACTTTAAGCATAATATGCTTAATTTTATCATTATTTGATGCCTAATAAATGCACCTTTATCTAAAACAACACTAAAACTTGTCTTTACTCAAGCTTTTTGTAAAATAATGGTGTGAATAAATGTGATTTTGAAAAGTGTCACACTTTTTTGTCACACTCCTGACATTTTTTGCCCTTTATTTTAGAATATTTTTTTAACGGATTGTGCTATTTTGATGAAACTTTACAAATCTTTAAAGGGCATGATGAGACACCTCTGCAAAGTAGGAAAATGGAAGTAACTGTTTGTTTTACATTTTTAAAACAGGAAAACCCAAACCAGCCATTTTTTTTGAAACAGCCCTAATGTAAACACAAATGTGTTGGACTGATAAAATTTCCATTTTCTAAGGAGTTTAAGGAAGTCTAATGTTTGTACGAGCTGAATAAATCAAAAACCGCATATGGCGAGTGCTACGACAGAGCCTGCAAATATGGAGTATGCTGATCGTAAGTACAGTATGACGGAATCTTCCGGTAGGCCTATTATTGGTCGATAATTTTGAATTTGCCAACAACGGCAAAAAATGTGATAAACTGCTAATTATAGATGTGCAATCGATCATGCAGGTTGCCTGAGAAAACTAAACAGTACTGCACATTTAACAATATTTTTTCAAAGATTTGCCATAGAAATATTTTTGGTTGGCTAGATAAAAATGGTCAATGACTGTAGACCTACTGTACACTCACAGGTGAGACGTCCGGTAACTGGTTCTATTGTGAATTCTTAAAGATTGTGGGAAAGACCAAATATGATTATAAGAAGAAGCACACAGTAGAGATCCAGATCAGACTACATGCATGCATAAGCTGATCTGGATCAAAACTTACAGTATTGCACAAGGGATATACATGTTATTCAAGATTTATCTTTGGATTTGTAAGGTTGGTAAAATGGTGTTGTAAAATATGTACATTCAACTGTGATTAAAGTCCGGGTCAGTTCCAAATTGCAAGTATTGCAAGTAACATCAAAAACTGGATAATTATGGAACCAATGAAAAAAGTTAGCACTTTTGTTGTTTGCAGGTGCTATCAAAATATGCATTAATATGTTCCCCATAATCAAAGAATTATAATAAAAGAATATAAGTTCACAAGAAGAAAACCTGCAAATAATATGTCTAAAATGTTATAAAAACAATTTTCTTAGAACATCGCTGTATACTTATGCATAAATTATTCTCAGAATAATAATATCAGCACATCTAGATATGATTTGTAAGTTTCTTTTTTTTAATTTGAAGGTTTTGTCTTCCTAACAAGCCCATGAGCTGAAGATGTTTTTGCCAGCTGTTCAGTAAAAGTCTGGCAGACATATGAGTGGTGTAGCTTGGTGTTTTCTGAAAATTCCAAAAACAAACCCATACTGTCATAATGGATGATGCCTGGTCTGCCATAAAAAGGTATTTATTTTAATTTCAGTAACTTGCTCTTGGGTGATACTCTAATAATGTTAATGTAAATAATGTATGTATAATGTAAATTAATTAAAACTTAATTTGAATACATTTCAATACTTTGAATTTCCCAATTTAATAAGAACCTCAGAAACTCAATGAACATACATGATAAGTGTTATCATGAACAATCATGTTATTATAAAAATTTATCATTTGTAATTTTCAAAAATTATTGGCTATTAATGACTTAATTCAGACAAACATTCTGAGGCACTACTGTCATAAAAGCTGTTTATTTTGATGGTTTTTATGATTGATGCTTTTTATTTGCTTACACAGTTTGAAATTCAATACTCAAATATCTCAACTATTATCAGGAGGTTAATCAGTATTAAGCCATTGCCAATTTAGTAAAACTATGTTTATGTTGCCTTGAATTTCAGATATGATACATGCTGCTTTGGGTGGTGAAGAATGTGGCTGTACCAAGGATTGATTCTCAATCAAACACACCAGGATTGCAGCAGAATCTTATATTAAAACAGACATTTAGCCTCCTAGATCTTTCAAAAGAATGCAGTCTATGTACAAGTACATTTCATTAAAGAAGCTTCAAGTAATACAATGTATAAACAAGTCAATGATGCTTGAAATTTACCCATCAGTTGAAACTGAATCTTGTGATACACTGAATTCATGATTGTTGTGCATAAAGATCATTGATCTGTGAACTGTTTAATATGATTAAATAAAAATGCATATAAGCATTAACACTTATGATTTGATAAAACAACTTAGCCATTGAACATTTCAAATTATAATATTGAACATGTTTTTCTTACATCAGTATTGATAATATTAATAGTCAGTAATTAATAAATATGCTGTGTTATGTTTAGAATTATTTATCATATAGCTTTATAGACACAATGTAAAAACATGAAACAGTAAGGTTATAATCTGAGAGCAACATCTGCCACATTAAAGGACATATTTTCACATGTAAACTATTTTCTCTTTATCAAAGTGCAGTAAAATTGTTTTCTGTAAAAGTTTGTTAAAATGAATAATGATGTGACATTTTCAATAAGAGTGAAAGAACTGAAGACATGGACTCCTAAAGTGGGTGGGATAAATCTACTTGGTTTGTAAACATTATTTTGCATACTATTTATGCCTTTTGGGTTACTGTGAGTTTGTATGTCTTTCAGTTAGAACAACATATGATTTATAGGATTCTACAGTTGAAACGTTTGAAGTTAAACATTATAGAACATGACTAAACTTGTGTGGCAGGAGTTTTTGGATGAAATAATGAAGTTTTTTTTATTTTTTGTTTTGTACTTGAGCAACATTACAACCATTATACTTTAAGGCATTTATTACACATCATAAAACTTATTTTAATACAAGCAATTAGATTTTAAGTTGAAATGATTAATATTACTTTTATGAACTTAAACACATTTCAAATTTTTAAATACATGGTAACCATTTAAGAAATTGAGCATACCGAGTACTACCCGGTAAATAAGTTGTTGTCATTATATTCAGTGCTTTAAATAATCAAAAATTGTATTTTTTTTTTGTATTTTGAATTCAAAGACTTAATACTTTTTTAAAAAATTGAGTTTTTTTTAATTATTTATTACCATTTAAGACTCTTGTTTGGAACCTTTTTTATATGAGTGGGTGGGGTAATTCGTCATCAGATAATGATAATAATTTATGCATCTGTTGGGGTTTTTTGGCACTTTTTATCAGTTTTGAGCAATATCAGTTTGTCAGTTGTGTACTTTTAATGTTTAGAATTTATTTCTTATGTGCCATATTAATTATTATAGAGAAAGTACTTGCTAAAAAGAGTAAACTATATTGTGCCTTTATTGATTATGAAAAGGCCTACGATACCGTTGATAGAAATGCATTATGGGTCAAACGTTTAGAAATAGGAATTAGTTCTAAAATGTTAAATTTGATCAAAAGTATTTATGCGGTTGTTAAGTCGTGTGTTAAACTGTCATCTAATATGTTAATCTCAGAGTTTTCTGATGTATCATTAGGTTTGAAACAGGGAGAGCCACTTTCGCCAATCCTGTTTATTCTTTTTATTAATGACATTTAACAGTCGATTGATTTTAGTACCTTAACTGAAAATGATCTTGAATATTTGTCTATGTATCTCTTACTTTTTGCTGACGATATCGCTCTTTTCACGACGAATCCAGAAAGTTTGCGATCTCAGTTAAACTGTATTTATAATTATTCTGAAAAATGGGGACTTAAAATTAATGTAAACAAAACTAAACTATGCATTTTTGAAAAGAGAAAACAGTATCATAACTTAAATTGGACTATTAATGGCCAGCAACTTGAAATAGTAGATGAATTTTGTTACCTGGGAATAAAATTTAATTACACTGGTAATTTTACATTTTCAGTAAAAGCATTATATGAACAAGCATTTAAAAAAATGAAATATGCATATCAGGAATGGCCACATCCAGCATACACAGCCTCCCCACACAGCCAAAAAGTAGAGAGGAAAAGAGAGTATGATATTACAATAATCAGTTTCCAAATTGGCGCCACAAACAAATAACGAAAGTGAGAACCAGAGGTTTTACCGCCTTGGAACGGTCAGTGGCAAAACAAATTGCCACTGGGTGTTTAAACCAGGTTCTAGGGTGCACCAACCTCACACTTGCCCCAACAGGTTCTCGTATCACAAAACAAGTACAAATTGTCTTGGTGAAATTACTCCAACCCACCCATCAGCTCAACAATGTTGCATGCAAAAGCATACAAACATATAAACATAAGAATTTAATAGCATTGCAAAGCCAGTGGGCGGGTACTCAATGATCTTACCGAAACCAGAGC